>JASANA010008273.1:0-65499 GCA_030248095.1 Ptycholaimellus sp. GST1_10
AAAATCGTTGTCTCAGATATCCATTTTTACTGCCTAAATATTCTTTTAGTGTTCTATACACCTTACTGCCATATTCGGTTTTCTTAGTTCTAGTTCAAAATTGGTAAATCCTGAATTGACTATTTTTACTGTTAAAGCATAGTACTTCTTTGCTCCAACAAGTACTTCTCTGTAGCAGCGGAACGGCTAAGAATTCCACATAAGACTCTAATTTTTTTGTTTCACAATTCATATATTTAGATTTTAAATCGGTGCTTACTTTTCACGATTGGTGAAGAAACCACCTACTTGCCCTTTTGAGTGGACGAACTCATATCCATTCAAAGAAGATGGCAGAAGAGAAAGTGCGTGGTTTCTAAACTAACGTTAAAAAGAAATACCTTTTTAGAATCTAAATATATGAATTGTGAACAAAAAAACTCCAGTCTTGTGTGCAATTCTTAGCCGTCTAACTGTTACAGAGAATATATTTGTTGTAAGCCTGGGAAGTCCTAATGCTTAAGCATAGGAAATAGTCAATTCAGGATTTACCAATTTTGAACTAAAACAAAGAAACCAATGTGGCAGTAGGTACATTGGACCCTAAGAAAGATATTCTAGGCAGTAAAAATGGATATCTGAGACAACAATTTTTTTCCGAAAATTTCGCCTATGCTTTAACATAAGGCCAAATGCTGAAGTGAATCTTTAATCAAAAAAAGTCCTGATACCAACAAACCGAAACCCAACATGTTATATATCAAAATGACCACAAGAATCTGAATTTTAACGTGGTTATGGTTTACCCCTTGGCAGAACCACTCAAATTTGAGTTATCAGTTTTTTTGTGCCAAAATTGAAAAACCTAAATTTTCGATTTTTCAAATTACGTCTGTTCAGAACAATTTATGGCAAAATTCAAGTATGCCACCTTTTTTGTTTCAAAATTGCCTTTCGATTGATATATAATGATCCACACTTATCTAAAATTTCTTTGTCAAAATTTTCAAAAAACTGAAATTGCAGGTTTCAAAGGCCTCCAAAAAAGTGCATGTTACAAAAGTGACCATATCAGGTCAACAAAACCGTTTTTCGAAGACGGCGGCACAGAGATGAAACTCAAATCGCCTTGGATTGTGGTACAAAGTCATACGAATTCGAGAAACTTCATTTTTCAAATTGGAATCTTATATTTTGAGCCTGTCAAATTCCGTCTCTTAAAATGCAGAGAGAGAAGATAGGACAGAGAAGAGATAGGAAAAAAAGGCGACAGGAAGGGCGGTTTGGCGAAGATTAGTGTTGGCCTTGTTGGGCAGTTGTACTTCATGTGTCCAAGTTGGCGGCAGCTAAACAGCGGCGCTGGGATGGCCGTCGCAGTAGTGTCCTGGCTCACAGCAGTAGCGACACTTGGGCTCCTTCTTCGTCTTTTAAGAGCAGTCCTCCGCCTTCCTCCCACACTCCGCCTCCGGACAGGCCTTGGCCAAGTGGCCCGCCTTGCTGCAGAGGTGGCAGCGCTTTCTGCTGGGGCAAGTTGTAGAGGCGGTGCTCAAGGCTGGCCGCAATTGGGACAGAAGGGGTCGCCGCCTTTCTGGACAATGTGCTGGGACTGAAGCTGCTCCGCCGCCTTGGCCTTCTGTCTCTCCTTCTCCAGGGACTTCGGGGCAGGTGCTGCTGCCATGGCCGTCCTCCTCGCAGTAGGAGCAGCGGGTGCAGTTGTAGCGGCAGTGGCCGAGCATGCCGCAAAGCCGGCATCGATGAGAGGCGATGCGAGGACAGTTGCGCGATTGGTGCTCCCCGTGTCTCTGGCAGACGCAGCAGGTGAGGCCGGCAGCCTTGGCGGCCTTCTTGGGACAGGCCTCCTTGCGATGGCCTTTGAGCTTGCAGTAGGTGCAGACGTAGGTTCCGGTGGCCAGCTCCCGCTCCTCACTGGCCCGCCGCTCCTCGCTCTGGCGCAAATCTGGACAGTGCCTGAGGGCGTGTCCGGGGCGGTGGCAGAAGCGGCAGTGGGTGGGACAGGAGTCCCGCAGTGGCCCTGGCCTGAGCAGGAGGAGCAGGTGTGCTGGAGGATGCGGGGGCAGTCGCGGGCCTCGTGCTGCCCGTCGGTCAGGCAGATGTAGCAGTGGGCCTCGGCGGCGCGCTGGCGCTCTCGGGGCAGTCCCTGGAGGCGGCTGTGGCCGGGCTTGCGGCAGTAGGTGCAGCGGGGGCCGGTGGGGCAGGACTCCCGGCAGTGGCCGAGCTGGGAGCAGCTGCAGGCGGAAGGCCCCGATCCTGGACACTCCGCCGCCGAGTGCTCCCCGCCTCCACAGCCCTCGCAGACGAGCAATACCCGTCTTCGCCTTTGCTCCAGAATCTGCCATTGCTCTAGAATCGGGCATTGCTCTGCCATCGGAACTGTGACCTCGATCTTTTCTCCATCCTCTCCAGGCAGTCCTCGAAGCGATGGCCGGGTTGGTGGCAGAAGTGGCAGGCCTTGGGGCAGCTCGCCCGGCAGTGGCCCAGAAGAGAGCAGAGGGCGCAAGTGTGCTGGAGGATCTGAGGGCAGTCCCGGGCCTCGTGAAGGCCGTTGGTGGAGCAGATGTAGCAGTGGGCATTGGAGGCGCGCTCTCTCTTCTCCGGACAGTTTTTGACGGTGTGGCCTTTCCTCCTGCAGTAGTTGGAGAGTCCCCCGAAGCTGCTGGAGAAGACAAGGATTGAGGTGCTCTTGGCGCTGGCTCTGGGCTGGGCTCTGGGCTCGGCTTTCGCTCTCTCACGAGCAGCGGCCAAAGCGTAGTCCAAGTGTTGAGAGTGAGGCAGCGCTTGGGTGTGAAGACTGAGGTTGGCCAGAGTGGAGGTGGGAGGTGGGATGAAGGGATGAAGAAGGCAGAGGGGCAGGGTCGGGCGGCGTCCTGTCCAGCTCCTGCAAATGCCGCGCCGACATAGCTGGATAGAGAGAGACATTTGCGAGAAGGAAGGGACATGGACAAAACGAAACAACAGGATTTTGCATCATTTTTCCAAACAAAAAACTACATTCTTCATTGTCTTTGGCCCCTTGCGTTTGGGCATTGAGGGATCCACGAAGTCCTCGTTGTCCTCGTCCACCTCCAGCACATCCTCACCCTAGATCGTCAGCAAAGTCCGCATAACTGGCCTTGAAATGAAATGCAGTGAAAGGCATGAGTCAAAGAAGGGCGGAAGATGAAACGGGAGGCTGGAAAGCTTCGGCGGAGACTGGATGAAGGGTAGTGAGCTTCCTGGAACCCGACGCCTTCTACATCCGAAGAAGATAGAGCTGGAAAATCTGCGTCTGTGGTGTCCAGCCTGGATGACAGGCCATCCAATTTCCGGGCCTGCAAAAAGCAGGGCAAATAATCTGGGATCAGGTTGACGAAGCTGGGGCTTGCTTTAACCATGGACGATGATTGCCAGCTTTGGTAGAGTGGACGTTCAACTAAGCCCATTATCAATGTCAAGGCCTTGATTTGACCTTTTACCTCAGAAACCAGTTATAAAGCTTTAATTAATATATTTATTTTGTAACTCCGATGAGCTGGGTAACAGATGCAGTTGATTTATGCACTGTTAATTTATTGATAATTGCTTTTCATGAAGTAAACAAGTTTCTATTGATTGAAAATGAATAATCGGTAACATTTAAACCTTTTCCACCATCGAGGTGAAAGTAGGCGGCCATTATTAATCGAGGTAAAGGGTTTAATTGCAATGACGGGACTAAGAAATGCGAAACTCTTACATGTTTTTTATGCCCATTGCTTCAATAGGCCTACTCAAACCTGTGATGTTTTAAAATGTCTGAGTCGACTGTGCCCGCGCTTCAAACTGGCTCATTACACAGATAGAAGAAGCAAACTTCTGCATTTTATTAACTGAAAGTGTTGTTTTCAAGTACTAACCAGGCCCATTGATTCATAACTTCGCATATCAGACAGCCACACAGACCACTCGGCCACTTGTCCAGAAGAAAAGTTTAAATGCACCCTTAATTTTTTCCTTCTAAAGACTCACCAAAAAGTCACTGCGGAACACAAATAATTTCATTGGCAAGATCTATTTCTGTGCATTTTTTTAAAAAAAAGATCATCCAATTTGGTGCTAGTGGGGCTGAGATATGGCCATTTTAATGAGGCCAGTTTGCGATTTTTGAAAAGGTCAAATCCGTGCCCCCTCCGCAGCTACCCCCGAGTTGAGCCTCCATGTTAAAGATACTGGCATCATCCTCCATGCTTTAACCATCTGGGGACGAAGAGCGGGTGACTTGAGGAGGTTGGCAAAACGAAGGGAAAGTTCATTCTCAGATTGCTCGGCTTGGTTTTCGGTGCAGAGGCTGAGGAGGTAGCCATTTGGCCCGACCGCCTTTTCCAGAACCTCCCAACACTCCTTACAAATTCGCCCAGTTGACAAAAGTCCCGCCAAAATACAACTGATGCTCACCGCAACTTGGTTGTCGGGGTCTGGGGGTTTGGTGAAGGCAGAGGATGTCGAGAGTGAAGCCGCTATGGTGCAGCAAGATTTCATGCTCCTGCCAACTCCTTCTCATTATCTTCCAATGAAGGAAAAAGAAGCAAGCGCTACAGCTGGGTTGAAGCTGGTGGGTCGGGTTGCGAGTATGAGGAGGAGACGGAGGGTGTAGTCCTGCTGCTGTGCCCCGCTGCCGCTCAGGCTCTCTGCCAGCAAAGGGCTGCTCCTGGTAGGCCTCCAGGATGGCGTCCAGATTGAGCATGGCGGACCCCCCACCCGCCTCCACCTCACCCACGCACACGCCCAGCTCCTTCCCCCCAGGCTCCTCCACCTCAAGGCACCCCTCCAGTTCTTCTCCCCATTCCAGGGTTGAAGGGGAGAGGAACAGAGATGGGACTGTTGTCGGGCAGCCTCCAGAGGACGTTGAGCAGATGGCCCGGCTCTCCGCCGCTCTCAGCGCGCACACCGCGAGTTTTCAGCATCCCGAAACGATGCAAGGCCCGCTTCACCGTCTCCAGACCGCTCTCTTTCCTGGAGCTTTTACCGTCCAGCACCATCAGCATGCGATGACTCATTTTCTGTCCTTCTGTTTTTCAATAATCTATGGAAAGAAAAAAGATGAAAAGCGGATCGGACGAATGAAGGCGTAAGCTCTGCATGAGGTTAGAGTTGTCGAGGAAAATGCTGATCTTTTCTGGTGCCGACATCTTTGGCCGCACCCAAGCACTGCTTTACAGAACTCACTGTCTCAATCGGGCTCAGTGCAAATTTAGCGCATAACTCGCACATCCTGATTTTCAGGACTCCTGGGCGCTCAGTCAACAGAAATTAGCTTGGAAAATAAGGTCCATCAATGTTGCATATTGCATTTAATGTAGTCATTCGTCCTTTGTCAATATCGGAGAGCAATATATTTTCATTGCTGCTTCACTTCCGTTAAAACGCAGCCACTTCCGTTAAAAACTCATCCATTTTGTCCCTAGTGGTAGGCGGCTACGGCTGTGGCAGGCTTTTATTCATTTTGACTTTGGTGGCAAAATGAATAGGTGGCAGGCACTTCGAAGGACCACCACCATCGACTCTTCTGTTGTTTTTTTAGAGTCAGGAAACGTTACAATCAGCTGTTAAATTAAGCTGTTTTTAAAAATTTGATTAAATATTTAAAGAAAAGATTCCCAATGTGTCCCTTATTAGCATAAGAACAGCCAGACTTTGATGCAAAAAATCAACAACAATTCAGGTTAACATTAGGTTCAGGTTCAGGTTAACACCAAAAGTTCGGGTTATCATCAAAAAGTTCAGGTTCAGGTTAATTTTGCCAAATTTTCATGATTTTAAAAATTTCTTACTCAATGAGGACACCACTTTTTCAAATTGACCCAAAGTCCGAAATAAAAAATTAGTCCATTATTCCGAAATAAAAAAATATAATTTTTATCCCATCAAAAATGAGAATTTTTTTATTAATTTGCACTAATTATTTTGGCTCTTGGTATGATTGATTGCGTAGATTTCGAAAATTGGGGTCTTAATAGCACTAGAAATTTAAAATTGATGAAAATGTGGTAAAAATGGTTGGTAACCCTGAAAAAAATATAAGGCCAATCTGTTATGGTGGTTACAGGGGGGCACTCCTTATCCGTACACCTAAATTTGAAAATTCATTTCTCCAGCTCAGTAAAAGCTAAAGAGCTAAAATTTTAATACAAAGTAGTGTGTAAGCGTGTAAATGTGTAAACCTTAGTTGTAATTCGGAGCATTTTTTATTCAGCAGAACTTGAGAAATACTCATTTTAGTAAAGCCACTCTAAAAATAAAATTGGCTACTCGCGACAAAAATTTTTGACCAGTTTGCATCATCATTTCTCAGGCCCACTTAAAGCTTTTTTTTTGAACCCTATGGCGAGAAAACTCTCTTGAAGTAAAATGACATTTTCCCCCTTTCCTATGATTAAGAGCCAGCTCTGTCCCCTGATTTTCTGAAATAAAGGAAATTAGGAAATCGATCATTTTACTTCAAGAGCTATTTCTCGCCAAAGGAAATGTTTAGAGCGCCAAAAATTTATACACAAGTGAATAACCCTTAGACCTAATTTGTGTTAAATTTCCAGCTCAAAAGCTTTAAGTGGGCCTGAGAAATGATGATGCAAACTTTGTCAAAAATTTTTGTTCGCGAGTAGCCATTTTTATTTTTTGAGTGACTTTACTAAAATGAGTATTTCTCAAGTTCTTCTCAATAAAAAAATGCTCCAAATTTACACACTAACTAAGCAAGGTTGGGGGTAACTTTGCATAAAAATTTCAGCTCTCTAGCTTCTACACGGCTGGAGAAATAAATTTTCAAAGTCAGGTGTACGTAATAAGGAGTGCCCCCCTGTTAATTTCTGTGTATTGTGCTTTTAAGCGACTTTTTATCTTTATAGCACTGGGCAAGCGGCTAAAGCTCATTCATTTTCTATAAAATTGGAGCTGGAGTTACTACCGCTTTCACTTTTGCGGTTGTTCTTTGTGAAAACTCTCCATGCCATAACAATTAATTGGCTGGCCGAAAATGAATCTCTTTTCTCCTTGAAGTGCAAAAAATTAATATTATACCTTATGATTTTTGCGCGTCCGAAGACCGCCTGTTGCTGAGGGCAGGGCAGTCAGAGCTCCGGTAGGCCGTAGGGCATGGGTGCGTAGGCCACAGCATGCGAAGCATCCTGAGGCGAAGCGTAGGGGCTGTAGCGCCCTCATGCCCGGAGGCCAGAGGAGCTCTTGGCGCCCTGCCCGTAGTGGCGGGTGGCCAAGGCCCGCTTATACAGTTGCTCCATTTTTCGTCCGTCTCGTCCGGCATATATACCGGGGCTGTCCTTTATATCTCACAAAATCAAGCAATATTGAAGCTCATCAAATATAGAGCTTGAAAACTTCACGGAAAAGCAGCTTTAATCGTGTTTCGTTTGTGTATAAATTTGGTATATTGTTTCAATCAGCCAAACTAGAGAAATAGTTGTTTTAGTAAATTTATTAATAAATCAATATTTTAACAATTTGAACATTTTACTAACATTTAAGACATGATATCTCTGGCCCAGAAACCTTCTGAACTCAAAATTAAGCACTATTTTGCATTTAAGGGTGGTGTACATATCTACAAAGTTTCAACTTTCTATACTTTTTGCATTGACAAAGCAGCTGGCAAAAGAAATCTACATGTTGCCCATTCCTGTGCTTTATGGCTATTCCAAGCCAGACAGTGCTACGGATCCCATACTAAAATGAATGAAAAATGTTGCTATACTTTTATTTTAAAAACAGGAACCACTGAGAAAATTATAAATTTGTTTTGTACACTAGTCACCCTGAAGCTGCAAATGGTGTTAAAAATTTGAGCTCAAAAGCTTTTGCTGGGCCAGAGAAACCAAGTCTTCAACGTGAGTAAAAAATGTCCAAATTTCTAAATATTGAGTTACTGAGTGATCCTACCTGAAATCAATATTTCTCCAGTTTGGCTGGTTGAAATAATCTGCAAATTTATATGCAAACTAAACACGGTTGGGTTAACTTTCAGTAAAAATTTCAACACTATAGATTTCAATGGGCCTGAGATATTGTTTGTCAAATTTTGTTAAAATTTTGGGAGGACCACCCTGGTATACATATATGAGGTTGTCTGTCCGGTGCTTCGGATTTTCCTTGTGGCAGCGAAATCTTGCATTGGAGGCTGGCATGGTCGGGGCTCAAATTGGCAATATTGCACTTTTAAAAGCTGCAAGCTTGAATTGGAGATTGCTTGTTAGGCAGAGTTAAGTGATGCCAGCTGGTGAGCAGATCGATTTCCCCTTTTTTTGTTTCTATGGCAGAGGATATGATTTCAGTGAGGATAGGGCTGCATTGAAGAAACTGCTTCGTCTGCCATAGCCCAACCTATCTCTGCTTTGAAACTCCCTGCTTTGCAGCATTACCAAACCACGTTTTCTCTTTGCAATAAAGAAAGAATTATGTTGAAAAGTGGTTCCTGGAGCATTTTGGTCATGCAAGGTGTGTTTAATGCTCATGCAAGGTGTGTTTAATGAAAATCTGACTATAATTTATCAATATGACAGCAATGAAAAATTATTTTCATAGATGCTATGGGCGATTGAGCAAGAAAGGAAGCGCTTTGATAAAAAGAAGGACAAATTGGTGTGAATCTATTTGAATAGCCTAGAACCTCACTGGAGGCTAGCCCTGGAACCTCACTGGAGTTGTCAGCTCCGCTGGCCTCTTCATCGCAGGCAGAGGCAGTGGACGCGCCCTTCGCTGCTCCCTCTGGCGACCAGCCTCCTGGGGCCCATGGGCCCCCGCCAGGCCTGCCAACGCCCCGCGGAGATGAGCAGACGCCCGGTGGATGGCCCACCACAGACACTGCTTGTCCCGACGAATGCCACTACTGCCCAGAGAACTGTCAGTGCTACAAGCACAAAGAATCCTTCCATGTCAGGCAGAACCAGTCCTACGCAAGTCAACAGAGAGCCCAGTTTCTGCGAGACAAGGCCCCCACCAAAAAAGGAACAAATGTTGCGCCTGGATATGAGCACAAGCTATGGACTTGTGAAGAAAAACGGAAGAAGCTGGGCGGAGGAGGACCAAGAAGGCGAAGAGGAGCAGCTGCGGAGCATCTTCCACACCTTCAACCAAGACACAGACGTTCGCCAGCCATCCTTCATCTGCCAAAGCAGCCTCTTCCACCGAGCAGCAAATCTCATTGCCCTGCCTTGGGGTGAGATGTGTCCTAAGCCGCGGCCAGCGCCAAACGAGTCGTCTGCCCTCTACCCATCCTTCACAAACACCTGCGCCCTGGACACCATCTGCTCAGCCATCCTCACCCACCTCAACCGCTTCGACCTTCCCCTGCACACCGTTCTCCTAGACCGCGAGGTCTCCCTCTGCTTACGCCCAATCCTCACTTCCAGCCCTACTGGCTTTCTAAAAGGCAACATCCTTTTCTGAATTATGCCAAAGGCAACATAATGCATGAATAGAGTTTAGGCCTTTGTACACTGCGGACTCTTCTCTTTTCCCCTTAGCCTTATCATGAATTCATTTTTCATTGCTGTCATATTGATAAATTATAGTCAGATTTTCATTAAACACACCTTGCATGACCATTAAACACACCTTGCATGACCAAAATGCTCCAGGAACCACTTTTCAACATAATTCTTTCTTTATTGCAAAGAGAAAACGTGGTTTGGTAATGCTGCAAAGCAGGGAGTTTCAAAGCAGAGTAGGTTGGGCTATGGCAGACGAAGCAGTTTCTTAAATGCCAGCCCTGTCCCTCACTGAAATCATATCCTCTCCATAGAAACCAAAAAAGGGGAAATCGATCTGCTCACCAGCTGCATCACTTAACTCTGCCTAACAAGCAATCTCCAATTCAGTTTGCAGCTAAAAGTGCAATATTGCCGATTTCAGCCCCGACCATGCCAGCCTCCAATGCAAGATTTCGCTGCCACAAGGAAAATCCGAAGCACCGGAACCACAACCTCATATATGTATACCGGGTGGTCCTCCCAAAATTTGACAAAATTTGACAAACAATATCTCAGGCCCATTGAAATCTAGAGTGTTGAAATTTTTACTGAAAGTTAACCCAACCGTGTTTAGTTTGCATATAAATTTGCAGATTATTTCAATCAGCCAAACTGGAGAAATATTCATTTAAGTAAGATCACTCAGTAACTCAATATTTAGAAATTTGGACATTTTTTACTCACATATAATAAATACGTGGTTTGTCTGACCCAGCAAAAGCTTTTGAGCTCAAATGTTAACACCAATTGCGCTGGGGACTAGTGTACAAATAAATTTATAATTTTCTCGGTGGTTCCTGTTTGGAGAAACATCCTCCAAAGTATAGCATCATTTTAGTCATTCATATGGATCCGTAGCACTGTCTGGCTGGACTGGCCATAAAGGACAGGAATGGGCAACATGTAGATTTAATTTGCAGGCTGTTTCTCAATGCAGGAAGTACCTAGAAAGTCGAAACTTTGTAAATATGTACACCACTCTTAGATGCAATTTGTGTTAAATTTTGAGTTTAATCATGTCTTAAATGTTAGTAAAAATGTTCAAATTTGAAATATTGATTTATTGTTTGATTTATCTAAAAGGAATATTTCTCTAGTTTGGCTGATTGAAACAATCTGCAAACTTATACACAAACGAAACACGATTGGCCTTCCAACTTTCAACTCTATCTTTTAATGGGCTTGAGATATTGCTTTTCAAATTTTGTCAAATTTTGGGAGGACCACCCGGTATATATGCGGACAGACGGACGAAAAATGGAGCAACTGTATAAGCGGGCCTTGGCCACCCGCCACTACGGGCAGGGCGCCAGAGCTCCTCTGGCCTCCGGGCATGGGCGCTACAGCCCCTACGCTTCGCCTAGGATGCTTCGCATGCTGTGGCCTCCGCACCCATGCCCTACGGCCTCCGGAGCTCTGACTGCCCTGCCCTCCGCGGCAGGCGGCCTGCGGCTGCGCAAAAATCTAAGGTATAATATTAATTTTTTGCACTCAAGGAGAAAAGAGATTCATTTTCGGCCAGCCGATTAATTGTTATGGTTTGGAGAGTTTTCACAAAGAACAACCGCAAAAGTGAAAGCGGTAGTAACTCCAGCTCCAATTTTATAGAAAATGAATAAGCTTTAGCCGCTTGCAGTGTAAAGATAAAAAGTCGCTTAAAAGCACAATACACAAATTAACAGGGGGGCACTCCTTATCCGTACACCTGACTTTGAAAATTTATTTCTCCAGCCGTGTAAAAGCTAGAGAGCTGAAATTTTTATGCAAAGTACCCCCAACCTTGCTTAGTTAGTGTGTATATTTTGATCATTTTTTTTTGAGAATTAGTTTAGAAATACTCATTTAAGTAAAGTCACTCAAAAATCAAAATGGCTACTCGCGAACAAAAATTTTTGACCAAGTTTGCAGCATCATTTCTCAGGCCCACTTCAAGCTTTTGAGCTGGAAATTTAACACAAATTAGGTCTAGGGGTCATTCGCTTGTGTATAAATATTTGGCTCTCTAAGGGTTTCCTTTGGCGAGAAATAGCTCTTGAAGTAAAATTACCGATTTCCTAATTTTCTTTATTTCAGATAATCAGGGGATAATCATAGGAAAGGGGGAAAATGTCATTTTACTTCAAGAGAGTTTTCTCGCCATAGGATTCAAAAGCTTTAAGTGGGCCTGAGAAATGATGATGCAAACTTGGTCAAAAATTTTTGTTCGCGAGTAGCCAATTTTATTTTTGAGTGACTTTACTAAAATGAATATTTTCAAGTTCTGCTCAATAAAAAATGCTCCAAATTTCACACACTAAGGTTTACACATTTACACACTTACACACTACTTTGCATAAAAATTTCAGCTCTCTAGCTTTTACAGGGCTGGGAGAAATAAATTTTCAAAGTCAGGTGTACGGATAAAGAGTGCCCCCCTGTACCATCATAACCGATTGGCCTTATTTTTTTAGGGTTACCAACCATTTTTACCACATTTTCATCATTTTACATTTCTGGCGCAATTAAGACCCCAATTTTCGAAATCTACGCAATCAATTATACCAAGAGCCAAAATAATTAGTGCAAATTAATAAAAAAATTCTCATTTTTTGATGGGAAAAAATTATATTTTTTTATTTCGCAATAATGGACTAATTTTTTATTTCGGACTTTGGGTCAATTTGAAAAAGTGGTGTCCTCATTGAGTAAGAAATTTTTAAAATCATGAAAATTTGGCAAAATTAACCTGAACCTAACTTTTTACGATAACCCGAACTTTTGGTGTTAACCTGAACCTGAACCTACGCTCACCTTAATTGTTGTTGATTTTTTGCATCAAAGTCTGGCTGTTCTTATGCTAATAAGGAACACATTGGAAATCTTTTCTTTAAATATTTAATCAAATTTTTAAAAACAGCTTAATTTAACAGCTGATTGTAACGTTTCCTGACTCTAAAAAAACAACAGAGAGTCGGATGGTGGTGGTCCTTCGAAGCGCCGCGCCACCTATCCATTTTGCCACCAAGTCAAATGAATAAAAGCCTGCCAAGCCGTAGCCGCCTACCACTAGGGACAAAATGGATGAGTTTTTAACGGAAGTGGCTGCGTTTTAACGGAAGTGAAGCAGCAATGAAAATATATTGCTCTCCGATATTGACAAAGGACGAATGACTACATTAAATGCAATATGCAACATTGATGGACCTTATTTTCCAAGCTAATTTCTGTTGACTGAGCGCCCAGGAGTCCTGAAAATCAGGATGTGCGAGTTCTGCGCTAAATTTACACTGAGCCCGATTGAGACAGTGAGTCTGTAAAGCAGTGCTTGGGTGCGGCCAAAGATGTCGGCACCAGAAAAGATCAGCATTTTCCTCGACAACTCTAACCTCATGCAGAGCTTACGCCTTCATTCGTCCGATCCGCTTTTCATCTTTTTTCTTTCCATAGATTATTGAAAAGCAGAAGGACAGAAAATGAGTCATCGCATGCTGATGGTGCTAAGACGGTAAAAGTACAGGGAAGAGAGCGGTCTGGAGACGGTGAAGCGGGCCTTGCATCATTTCGGGATGCTGAAAACTCGCGGTGTGCGCGCTGAGAGCGGCGGAGAGCCGGGCCATCTGCTCAACGTCCTCTGGATGCTGCCCGACAACAGTCCCATCTCTGTTCCTCTCCCCTTCAACCCTGGAATGGGAGAAGAACTGGAGGGGTGCCTTGAGGTGGAGGAGCCTGGGGTGAAGGAGCTGGGCGTGTGCGTGGGTGAGGTGGAGGCGGTGGAGTCCGCCATGCTCAATCTGGACGCCATCCTGGAGGCCTACCAGGAGCAGCCCTTTGTGGCAGAGAGCCTGAGCAGCAGCGGGGCACAGCAGCAGGACTACACCCTCCGTCTCCTCCTCATACTCGCCGCCCGACCCACCAGCTTCAACCCAGCTGTAGCGCTTGCTTCTTTTCCCTTCATTGGAAGATAATGAGAAGGAGTTGGCAGGAGCATGAAATCTTGCTGCGCCATAGCAGCTTCACTCTCGACATCCTCTGCCTTCACGAAACCCCGAGCCCCGACAACCAAGTTGCGGTGAGCATCAGTTGTATTTTGGCGGGATTTTTGTCAACTGGGCGAATTTGTAAGGAGTGTTGGGAGGTTCTGGAGAAGGCGGTGGGGCCAAATGGCTACCTCCTCAGCCTCTGCACCGAAAACCAAGCCGAGCAATCTGAGAATGAACTTTCCCTTCGTTTTGCCAACCTCCTCAAGTCACCCGCTCTTCGTCCCCAGATGGTTAAAGCATGGAGGATGATGCCAGTATCTTTAACATGGAGGCTCAACTCGGGGGTAGCTGCGGAGGGGGCACGGATTTGACCTTTTCAAAAATCGCAAACTGGCCTCATTAAAATGGCCATATCTCAGCCCCACTAGCACCAAATTGGATGATCTTTTTTTAAAAATGCACGGAAATAGATCTTGCCATTGAAATCATTTGTGTTCCGCAATGACTTTTTGGTGAGTCTTTAGAAGGAAAAGATTGAGGGTGCATTTAAATTTTTGTTCCGGGCGAGTGGCCGAGTGGTCTGTGCGGCCGTCTGATATGCGAAGTTATGCGTCATCGGGCCTGGTTAGTACTTGAAAACAATACTTTCAGTTAATAAAATGCAGAAGTTTGCTTCTTCTATCTGTGTAATGAGCCAGTTTGAAGCGCGGGCACTGTCGACTCAGCCATTTTAAAACATCACAGGTTTGAGTAGGCCCTATTGAAGCAATGGGCATAAAAAAGCATGTAAGAGTTTCGCATTTGTTAGTCCCGTCATTGCAATTAAACCCTTTACCTCGATAAATAATTGCCGCCTACTTTCACCTCGATGGTGGAAAAGGTTTAAATGTTACCGATTATTCATTTTCAATCAATAGAAACTTGTTTACTTCATGAAAAGCAATTATCAATAAATTAACAGTGCATAAATCAACTGCATCTGTTACCCAGCTCATCGGAGTTACAAAATAAATATATTAATTAAAGCTTTATAACTGGTTTCTGAGGTAAAAGGTCAAATCAAGGCCTTGACATTGATAATGGGCTTAGTTGAGCGTCCACTCTACCAAAGCTGGCAATCATCGTCCATGGTTAAAGCAAGCCCCAGCTTCGTCAACCTGATCCCAGATTATTTGCCCTGCTTTTTGCAGGCCCGGAAATTGGATGGCCTGTCATCCAGGCTGGACACCACAGACGCAGATTTTCCAGCTCTATCTTCTTCGGATGTAGAAGGCGTCGGGTTCCAGGAAGCTCACTACCCTTCATCCAGTCTCCGCCGAAGCTTCCAGCCTCCCGTTTCATCTTCCGCCCTTCTTTGACTCATGCCTTTCACTGCATTTCATTTCAAGGCCAGTTATGCGGACTTTGCTGACGATCTAGAGGATGAGGATGTGCTGGAGGTGGACGAGGACGACGAGGACTTCGTGGATCCCTCAATGCCCAAACGCAAGGGGCCAAAGACAATGAAGAATGTAGTTTTTTGTTTGGAAAAATGATGCAAAATCCTGTTGTTTCGTTTTGTCCATGTCCCTTCCTTCTCGCAAATGTCTCTCTCTATCCAGCTATGTCGGCGCGGCATTTGCAGGAGCTGGACAGGACGCCGCCCGACCCTGCCCCTCTGCCTTCTTCATCCCTTCATCCACCTCCCACCTCCACTCTGGCCAACCTCAGTCTTCACACCCAAGCGCTGCCTCACTCTCAACACTTGGACTACGCTTTGGCCGCTGCTCGTGAGAGAGCGAAAGCCGAGCCCAGAGCCCAGCCCAGAGCCAGCACCAAGAGCACCTCAATCCTTGTCTTCTCCAGCAGCTTCGGGGGACTCTGCAACTACTGCAGGAGGAAAGGCCACACCGTCAAAAACTGTCCGGAGAAGAGAGAGCGCGCCTCCAATGCCCACTGCTACATCTGCTCCACCAACGGCCTTCACGAGGCCCGGGACTGCCCTCAGATCCTCCAGCACACTTGCGCCCTCTGCTCTCTTCTGGGCCACTGCCGGGACAACTGCCCCAAGGCCTGCCACTTCTGCCACCAACCCGGCCATCGCTTCGAGGACTGCCTGGAGAGGATGGAGAAAGATCGAGGTCGCAGTTCCGATGGCAGAGCAATGCCCGATTCTAGAGCAATGGCAGATTCTGGAGCAAAGGCGAAGACGGTGTGCTACGTCTGCGAGGGCTGTGGAGGCGGGGAGCACTCGGCGGCGGAGTGTCCCAGGATCGGGGCCTTCCGCTGCCAGCTCTGCTCCCAGCTCGGCCACTGCCGGGAGTCCTGCCCCACCGGCCCCCGCTGCACCTACTGCCGCAAGCCCGGCCACAGCCGCCTCCAGGACTGCCCCGAGAAGCGCCAGCGCGCCGCCAAGGCCCACTGCTACATCTGCCTAGCCGACGGGCAGCACGAGGCCCGCGACTGCCCCCGCATCCTCCAGCACACCTGCTCCTCCTGCTCAGGCCAGGGCCACTGCCGGGACTCCTGTCCCACCCACTGCCACTTCTGCCACCGCCCCGGACACGCCCTCAGGCACTGTCCGGATCTGCGCCAGAGCGAGGAGCGGCGGGCCAGTGAGGAGCGGGAGCTGGCCGCCGGAACCTACGTCTGCACCTACTGCAAGCTCAAAGGCCATCGCAAGGAGGCCTGTCCCAAGAAGGCCGCCAAGGCTGCCGGCCTCACCTGCTGCGTCTGCCAGAGACACGGGGAGCACGAATCGCGCGACTGTCCTCGCATCGCCTCTCATCGATGCCGGCTTTGCGGCATGCTCGGCCACTGCCGCTACAACTGCACCCGCTGCTCCTACTGCAAGGAGGACGGCCATGGCAGCAGCACCTGCCCCGAAGTCCTGGAGAAGGAGAGACAGAAGGCCAAGGCGGCGGAGCAGCTTCAGTCCCAGCGCATTGTCCAGAAAGGCGGCGACCCCTTCTGTCCCAATTGCGGCAGCCCTGAGCACCGCCTCTACAACTGCCCCAGCAGAAAGCGCTGCCACCTCTGCAGCAAGGCGGGCCACTTGGCCAAGGCCTGTCCGGAGGCGGAGTGTGGGAGGAAGGCGGAGGACTGCTCTGAGAAGACGAAGAAGGAGCCCAAGTGTCGCTACTGCTGTGAGCCAGGACACTACTGCGACCGCTGCCCCCAGCGCCGCTGTTTCAGCTGCCACCAACTCGGACACATGAAGTACAACTGCCCCAACAAGGCCAACACTAATCTTGCGCAAAACCGCCCTTCCTGTACGCCTTTCTTTCCTATCTCTTCTCTGCTCATCTCTTTCTTCTGCATTTTAAGAGACGGAATTTGATAGGCTCAAAATATGAGATTCCAGATTTGAAAAATGAAGTTTCTCGAATTCGTATGACTTTGTGCCACAATCCAAGGCAATTTAGTTCTCATCTCTGTGCCCCAGCCGTTTCCCGAAAAACGGTTTTGTTGACCTGATATGGTCACTTTTGTAACATGCACTTTTTTGGGCCTTTTAAACCTGCAATTTCAGTTTTTTGAAAATTTTGACAAAGAAATTTTAGATAAGTGTGGATCATTATATATCAATCGAAAGGCAATTTGGAAACAAAAAAGGTGGCATACTTGAATTTTGCCATAAATTGTTCTGAAAGACGTAATTTTGAAAAATCGAAAATTTCGGTTTTTCAATTTTGGTACAAAAAAACTGATAGCTCAAATTTGAGTGGTTCTGCCAAGGGGTAGACCATAACCACGTTAAAATTCAGATTCTTGTGGTCATTTTGATATATAACATGTTGGGTTTCGGTTTGTTAGTATCAGGACTTTTTTTGATTAAAAATTTGCACTCAGCATTTGGCCCTATGTTAAAGCATAGGCAAAATTTTCGGAAAAAAATTGTTGTCTCAGATATCCATTTTTACTGCCTAAATATCTTCTTTAGGGTCCAATACACCCTACTGCCACATTGGTTTTCTTTGTTTTAGTTCAAAATTGGTAAATCCTGAATTGACTATTTCCTATGCTTAAGCATAGGACTTCCCAGGCTTCAACAAATATTTCTCTGTAGCAGCTGAACGGCTAAGAATTGCACACAAGACTTGAATTTTTTTGTTCACAATTCATATATTTAGATTCTAAATCGGTGTTTACTTTTGACGTTAGTTTAGAAACCACGCACTTTCTCTTCTGCCATCTTCTTTGAATGGATGTGAGTTCGTCACTCAAAAGGGCAAGTAGGTGGTTTCTTCACCAATCTGAAAAGTAAGCACCGATTTAGAATCTAAATATATGAATTGTGAACAAAAAAATTCAAGTCTTGTGTGCAATTCTTAGCCGTTCCGCTGCTACAGAGAAATATTTGTTGAAGCCTGGGAAGTCCTATGCTTAAGCATAGGAAATAGTCAATTCAGGATTTACCAATTTTGAACTAAAACAAAGAAAACCAATGTGGCAGTAGGGTGTATTGGACCCTAAAGAAGATATTTAGGCAGTAAAAATGGATATCTGAGACAACAATTTTTTTGGGTCCATGTCGAAACGTGACCATCAGACCATAAAGACCATAAAGACCATAACCATGACCATAAAGACCATTAAAAACCGTGACCATCAGTGACCATAAGCAAAATTTTCAACTTCAAATCAACATAGCGCATTGAATTTTGAAGTTTTGTTTGCGTAATTGGCATGTAAAGTTGAGGAAAATAGTTGGTTTTAGGACCTAGGTGGAAATTTGGATTTTTATGCATTTTCAGGTGCGCAAGGATTATTTGAATGTTGGAAATTCATAAAATTTCAGTTTTTTTATGGTCTTTATGGTCACGGTTATGGTCATGGTTTTAGAAAAAAAGCGTGACCATAAGAAAAAAAATTTGGCCTTATGGTCACGGTTTTTTTTAAAACCGTGACCATTAAAAAATTATTAAGAATGGGTTTGAAAAACGTTGCTCTGCTGAGCGATTAGTAGTTGTAGGTGATTAAATATCTTTAGTCTTATGGAAACGCCTAAAGGCATCTAGTTTGAAATTTGCATGCACTACAATTGGAGGGCATATTGGACCCATTACTGAAAAGCATGTTCACAATTGCACAGGCTTAATTTCATACTGTAGAATAGATTTTGCTAAGCTTATGCACTATGCATATGCATGACGCCATATTGTTATATAGTGTTCTGCTCATCACTATTGACCATAGACTACATCTCATGCATCATATGAAGCCAGAAAAACGCAAACCAGAGGTTAAATTTTGCAAAATATTTTATGGTCACGATTTCACATGCAATACCGTGACCATAAAATTGCATATCCATGTATGCACACAAAAATGTGCATTATTGGCCAGATAATGCATGCCATGTGCATGAGCAATGCATATGCATGCATACACTACAACTGGAGGGCATATTGGACCCATTACTGAAAAGCATGTTCACAATTGCACAGGCTTAATTTCATACTGTAGAATAGATTTTGCTAAGCTTATGCACTATGCATATGCATGACGCCATATTGTTATATAGTGTTCTGCTCATCACTATTGACCATAGACTACATCTCATGCATCATATGAAGCCAGAAAAACGCAAACCAGAGGTTAAATTTTGCAAAATATTTTATGGTCACGATTTCACATGCAATACCGTGACCATAAAATTGCATATCCATGTATGCACACAAAAATGTGCATTATTGGCCAAAATGTGCATTATTGGCCTTTTGGCCTCGGATACCCCTTTTGGGCCTATAATAAGGGTTCTGCATCTTTCTACCACCTATTTCGATGAAGGTGCGCCCGATTTAGGAAAGGTGCGCATTGTTTCTAGACTAATACGGACCTCCTTTTTCCGAATCTGCTTCGCACCTTTCCTGATTCGGACGCACCTTTCCTCTTTTGGCCTCGGATAGGCCACTATACCCCTTTTGGGCCTATAATAAGGGTTCTGCATCTTTCTACCACCTATTTCGATGAAGGTGCGCCCGATTTAGGAAAGGTGCGCATTGTTTCTAGACTAATACGGACCTCCTTTTTCCGAATCTGCTTCGCACCTTTCCTAATTCGGACGCACCTTTCCTCTTTTGGCCTCGGATAGGCCACTATACCCCTTTTGGGCCTATAATAAGGGTTCTGCATCTTTCTACCACCTATTTCGATGAAGGTGCGCCCGATTTAGGAAAGGTGAGCATTGTTTCTAGACTAATACGGACCTCCTTTTTCCGAATCTGCTTCGCACCTTTCCTAATTCGGACGCACCTTTCCTCTTTTGGCCTCGGATAGGCCACTATACCCCTTTTGGGCCTATAATAAGGGTTCTGCATCTTTCTACCACCTATTTCGATGAAGGTGCGCCCGATTTAGGAAAGGTGCGCATTGTTTCTAGACTAATACGGACCTCCTTTTTCCGAATCTGCATCGCCACTTTCCTAATTCGGACGCACCTTTCCTCTTTTGGCCTCGGATAGGCCACTATACCCCTTTTGGGCCTATAATAAGGGTTCTGCATCTTTCTACCACCTATTTCGATGAAGGTGCGCCCGATTTAGGAAAGGTGCGCATTGTTTCTAGACTAATACGGACCTCCTTTTTCCGAATCTGCTTCGCACCTTTCCTGATTCGGACGCACCTTTCCTCTTTTGGCCTCGGATAGGCCACTATACCCCTTTTGGGCCTATATTAAGGGTTCTGCATCTTTCTACCACCTATTTCGATGAAGGTGCGCCCGATTTAGGAAAGGTGCGCATTGTTTCTAGACTAATACGGATAATAGACTAAATGAATACCTACTATCGTCCATTGAATAGATGCGGAGAAGGAGCAGGAGAAGACGAAGAAGGAGTTCGGACAAACAGTTTTTTTGCATTTTTCATACCAAAATAAAAAGTTTTGTTCAAAAGTCAAAAGATAAACTATAGTTAAATCGATGTTGCTCTTTCCAATGAAAAAAGAAATAGAACGATTGGAGATTTCTATGACGAGCAGCAGCCTTATCAAAATTAAGATCTAGCAATAACTCCAAAAACGTACACCTGGGTCGAAAAGAGGGGCTGGGCGCTGACACTCCGCTAATGCTCTGTTCGCGCCAGCCCAATAATACTGTCTAACATCGTGGGTACTAAACTGCTCCTTACCGTATACCGGCTTTAGGCTATCTATCCTCTTGCGCATGTTCAAATTGACCTGGAAATTAAGCAATAAAATTAGCTTCATTTATTGCAGTTAAATTACAAAAATAACCCGCACCTTTTGAAAAAAGCACATACCTTTTTTTAGCTATAAACACGCTAATTTGTTAAAAAAAGGTATGCGTGATTTAGAGAAGGTGTGCATTCATTTCCATCTTAAAAAGGCTATAATATAATGAAAATGAACTGCACCTTCCAAAAAAGCCATACACCTTTTATTAACCATACCCATTTCATACTGTAGAATAGATTTTGCTAAGCTTATGCACTATGCATATGCATGACGCCATATTGTTATATAGTGTTCTGCTCATCACTATTGACCATAGACTACATCTCATGCATCATATGATGCCAGAAAAACGCAAACCAGAGGTTAAATTTAGCAAAATATTTTATGGTCACAATTTCACATGCAAAACCGTGACCATAAAATTGCATATCCATGTATGCACACAAAAATGTGCATTATTGGCCAGATAATGCATGCCATGTGTATGAGCAATGCACATGCATGCATGCCGTACAATTGAAGGGCATATTGGACCCATTACTGAAAAGCATGTTCACAATTGCACAGGCTTAATTTCATACTGTGCAATAGATTTTGCTCAGCTTATGCACTATGCATATGCATGACGCCATATTGTTATATAGTGTTCTGCTCATCACTATTGACCATAGACTACATCTCATGCATCATATAAAGCCAGAAAAACGCAAACCAGAGGTTAAATTTTGCAAAATATTTTATGGTCACGATTTCACATGCAATACCGTGACCATAAAATTGCATATCCATGTATGCACACAAAAATGTGCATTATTGGCCAGATAATGCATGCCATGTGCATGAGCAATGCACATGCATGCATGCACTACAATTGGTGGGCATATTGGACCCATTACTGAAAAGCATGTTCACAATTGCACAGGCTTAATTTCATACTGTGCAATAGATTTTGCTCAGCTTATGCACTATACATATGCATGACGCCATATTGCCCAAATTGGTTCTCTTTACCACAAT
The DNA here is from genome assembly GCA_030248095.1 of Ptycholaimellus sp. GST1_10. Lineage (NCBI taxonomy): Eukaryota > Metazoa > Nematoda > Chromadorea > Chromadorida > Chromadoridae > Ptycholaimellus > Ptycholaimellus sp. GST1_10. The sequence continues at coordinate 21,650 of JASANA010008273.1, forward strand.
CAACATTACACTAGATCACATGCATCATATAATGGCAGTTGAACAATGTACTTTTTTAAAATAATCAAAAATATTTTATGGTCACGGTTTTCAAAAAAACCGTGACCATAAGGGAAAAATTTTTCTCTTATGGTCTTTATGGTCACGGTTATGGCCATAGTTTTAAAAAAAAACCGTGACCATAAAATTTTATGGTCACAAGCACATTTTTCAACATAACCAACCAAAAAATGCATGCAATCATGCCATTCCACCTTGAGCCAAACAAGGCAGCCAGTCTTGTTGACCTGCACCTAAAACATTCATCAAAACTTTGATATTAAACTCAAAAACATGAAAAAATTCCTTATGGTCACGGTTTTTTATGGTCTTTTATGGTCATGGTTATGGTCTTTATGGTCTTATGGTCTTATGGTCATGGTTCGACATGTTCGGAATTTTTTTCCGAAAATTTTGCCTATGCTTTAACATAGGGCCAAATGCTGAGTGCAAATTTTTAATCAAAAAAAGTCCTGATACTAACAAACCGAAACCCAACATGTTATATATCAAAATGACCACAAGAATCTGAATTTTAACGTGGTTATGGTCTACCCCTTGGCAGAACCACTCAAATTTGAGCTATCAGTTTTTTTGTGCCAAAATTGAAAAACCGAAATTTTCGATTTTTCAAAATTACGTCTTTCAGAACAATTTATGGCAAAATTCAAGTATGCCACCTTTTTTGTTTCAAAATTGCCTTTCGATTGATATATAATGATCCACACTTATCTAAAATTTCTTCGTCAAAATTTTCAAAAAACTGAAATTGCAGGTTTAAAAGGCCCAAAAAAGTGCATGTTACAAAAGTGACCATATCAGGTCAACAAAACCGTTTTTCGGGAAACGGCTGGGACACAGAGATGAGAACTAAATTGCCTTGGATTGTGGCACAAAGTCATACGAATTCGAGAAACTTCATTTTTCAAATCTGGAATCCCCCTCATAGAGGTCATCTCGAGTCTATCAGATTCTGTGTCTTAAATTAGATTTGATTGAATAAAAACAAACGACTTTTGCAGAAGACGCCAGGGGCAAAGCGGCGACGCACCAAGTAGTTGGAAGTTGCTCAAGTCATTTTCTCCTGTTCCGAGGGATCACCAGTCAAAAACGTGCAATTGTTGTCCTAAAAAATTGCCTTCGAGTCAATCACTTTCTTTCTTTGCCATTGTGCCGCTTTAAAATGCCATGCCTTGCATTTAGCATCCATTGCATTTACCAAATATTGTTTAATCTTTTTGTTTCATTTCATTCTTTGGAAAAATCGTCCATGTTGCAATGAGTATCCGAGCTCGTTTCATCTTTAAACCTGTCATCAAAATATAGGTCTCAAAGTGAGAGCGTTACAATTCATGCGTTCGAAAATTTCTTTGCTTTTCCATAAAATGCTGCAATGCAAGGAAAGACGAAATGATCAGCATTTTATAGTCCTTCACAATATCTAAACTGGCCAGAGACATCTCAGGATCACAGGCATAAGGAGTAAAAAACCGTTTCTCAAGCTCTCAGCACCTACCAAGGCGTGAGCAAGCAAGCAACCAAAGGAAATTTCCCGGGGCTCCGAGTACACTGAGATCTTGTATTGGTATAATTTAAGACAACCTTTTTGAGAGAGGTGAGAATTTTTGGACAAATTTTTTGACCCCCTATTTTTATGATTGGATTTGAAAAAGGGATCAGTTTTATACTATGTCCTAAAGCGAGAGTTTTTAAAAACCTCCCGTTGGCTCACAATTGAGATTTCTTTGAAGAGGAGGGTCAGGCAAATCGGGCAAAATCCAGAATTTCTTACTTTGATCACTTAAATCGCTGTAACTAGATTAGCACTCGATGAATTTCAAAAATTTCACCTGTGCTGAACCCATTAGAGTCTAAGTCGAATTTCTATGCCATTTGAATACAGAAACCTGTGTTATTTTGCACTGCTTTTTCGGTTCAAACTTGAAAATCACGAAATCAGAAATTTTAGATTTTTCCTAAAACTCAAATTTTTGATGTTTCAATGAAATTGAACAAACTTTTAACATGCATTTTTGAATTTCTCGTGAAATTTTGACCCTAGAAATGTCTTTCTGCCGCTTCTAAATTGCTGCTCATATCTGACTTTGGTCTCATTTCTGTGAGAAGGTCTAACCAAGCCCTATGTTATAACATAGGAGGTTTCAGCTTTGACAAAATTTTTGCACTAAAAAACTTCCTGTTCTTCAGGATAACAAGAATTGATTGTTTTCCTTTTATGGTCTACTTACCATAGGCCTAAGGGAGGGTATCTACCTAAAAAAAATTACTGGGGTCACTGTTTACATTTATTAAAATGGGTCCAACGTTTGCGTGCAGGTCAAGAATGTGCCCTATGCTACAACATAGGCCAAAAGTGACAAAAAAAATTTTGGTCTTGAAATTTGATTTCAAATGCCCTAAATCGATGCTCCAACCCCAAATACACCAGAATATATCATTTTTATGTCCAATTTTGACATATTTTCAGATTTGACGTTTTCATGATTTTGTCCCATTTGAGACAAAATTGATCAAAAATACTGGAAACGTCAAATCTGAAAAATATGTCAAAATTGGACACAAAAATGATATATTCTGGGTGTATTTGAGGTTGGAGCATCGATTTAGGGCATTAAAATCAAATTTCAGAGACCAAAATTTTTTTTGTCACTTTTGGCCTATGTTGTAGGCATAGGGCACATTCTTGACCTGCACGCAAACTTTGGACCCATTTTGAGAATAAATGTAAACAGTGACCCAGTAATTTTTTTAGGTAGATACCTCCCTTAGGGCCTGATGGTAAAGTGAGACCATAAAAGGAAAACAATCAATTTTGTTATCCTGAAGAACAGGAAGTTTTTTAGTGCAAAAATTTTGTCAAAGCTGAAACCTCCTATGTTATAACATAGGGCTTGGTTAGACCTTCTCACAGAAAATGAGACCAAAGTCAGATATGAGCAGCAATTTAGAAGCGGCAGAAAGACATTTCTAGGGTCAAAATTTCACAAGAAATTCAAAAATGCATGTTAAAAGTTTGTTCAATTTCATTGAAACATCAAAAATTTGAGTTTTAGGAAAAATCTAAAATTTCTGATTTCGTGATTTCCAAGTTTGAACCGAAAAAGCAGTGCAAAATAACACATGTTTCTGTATTCAAATGGCATAGAAATTTGACTTAGACTCTAATGGGTTCAGCACAGGTGGAATTTTTGAAATTCATCGAGTGCTAAAATAGTTACAGCGATTTAAGTGATCAAAGTAAGAAATTCTGGATTTTGCCCGATTTGCCTGACCTCTCTTCAAAGAAATCTCAATTGTGAGCCAACGGGAGGTTTTTAAAAGCTCTCGCTTTAGGACATAGTATAAAATTGATCCCTTTTTCATATCCAATCATAAAAATGGGGGGTCAAAAAATTTGTCCAAAGCCCCCTAAAAATTCTGACACCTCTCAAAAAGCCTGTCTTAAAGTTTAATGGAAGCCTGGGGGCGATCCTCCAAAAAGAGGTTGTCGAAGGCCCCGTGGAGTCTGGTGGAGCCCGGCTCTTGGCCCTTCACCAGCTCCACTAGATGCCTGCCAGTACCACATCACACTATGTCCCACATCTCCGCTGGCCAATGCAGGCTCACCTGGCCAGTCTCAGGTCATCGGGGTGGAGGGAGAGTCGTTGGCTCAACTCCGCCTGCTTCTTCACCCCCGCTCTGAAGCGCTGCGGGTTGGCGTAGATGGCCTGGTGCAGGACGTAGGCCAGAGACGCCACCTGAAACTACCCCTCCCTCCCTATCTCCGCACAGAAGTCTCCCTCACTCACCTCATGAAGGAGGCAGTGTATGTAGGCGGAGAGAACGGCATCGGAGGCAAAGAGGCCGGGGGCTTTCCCGCCCAGCGGAGCCAGGATGCGGCCTCTGTAGCGAGGCGCAGTGAGGACATCCGTGTTGAGGTTGAGCAGGGCGATGAAGGGCCGCAAGTTGTCCGCCACCAGTCCGCCCAGCTCAGCCCCGCCTTTCAGACGCACGCCTGTCAAACTCTGAGTCTCGCTATGCTGAGGATGAGGAAGTTGGGGAGATGTTGCCGAAGATTTTGAAATCCCCGAAGGCGGTGGCTGGAACTCGCCCCTCGTGCCAGCGTCGAAGCGGCCGCGTCTCGCCCGATTCCCGCCGCCCGCTCGGTAAGAACCTCCTCAGCTTGGACAACAACGCCTGGCGGCACATCTTACTGGCAGGTGAAGAGTTGCAAAGAAGAGGAAACGAAAAGAGTCGGCCTGCGAAGCTCTGAGGCTCCGACGAGGAGGAATTGGCCGGACAGGAGCGGGGACAAGAGCGACGGCAGGGCTGGTAGCATGCTGCACAGCAGATGAGACTCTTTCCCACTCCTCCCCTCCCGCCCCCCATTCCGCACCTCCCCACCAAGATCCCCATCCTCCTCGCCTACTCTGGACGAGGTGTAGCCTGAAGGCAGTCTAAGGCCTTATGAAGGAGCGGGGGTGGAGGGCTGGGGATGGGAACCGGGGGCTGGGGGAACAGTGAGCATGGGCTGGCCATCCACTTCAACGCTGGCACCGTCCAGCCACGGATCAAAGGGAAGAAATGTGGAGTGCAAAGAGCTTCGTCGAAATCGGCACCAAATGTGTCGAAGCTCATTGCTCGCTTCCTCTCATTTCCGCCCACTTTCAGCAATAAGGAAGCAAGAAGGGGAATGAATAATGAACCTGGTGCAGACAGGGGCAAAGACCTGAGAGGGGCTTCAGCGGGAATGGGAGTGAAGGATCCCGAGTTTCCAGTATTTTTGCCGTCCATTCGTCGATGTTCACACGGTGCTCAGAGCAGAGCGGCATATCTCCTTCTAATCTCCCCGATTCCTTCCCTGCTACAGCCTAGCAAGAATGCTCAAGTTGATAGAAAGGTTGAAAGTTAATGAGATGAGAGGACTTTGGTGAGAAGGGCGTGGGTGGGAAGAAGGTCTCGGTAGGTCTTGCGGGTCTTGAGATGGATGCGTTCAGCTCTGGCGTTGGCAATGGATCCGGAAGTGAGTGAGTTGTCATGGTAGAGCTCATAGTAGCTGTTCACCTGCTGGCTTTCCACCTTCCCCAACAAGTCCAAAGCCTACAAGTTCTCTGAGCTCTAGCTGGAGGATGGGAGGCTAGAGTGTAAGCCTAGCCTGAGCGATTTCCCTGAGGAAGAGGCGTCGATTGCAGCGCTTGAGGGCGGCGACGACGGGTTGGAGGGCGTCGGCGAGTTGGGGGAGGATGGCGGGTAGAAGGGCGGCGTCCCTGCTGAGGTAGGCCAGGGCGTAGGGGCGGTGATAGCCGCGAGCGCCCAGCTCGTAGAGCATCAGGTGGACGGTGTAGGCGTGGATGCCCTGCTCCTCCTGTCCCACCTTTCCTGCTTACCCCCAAAGAGATTGCTGATAAAGAGGAAGGGGACGTTGTATTGTAGGACGGCGATGTCATCGGCGAGGGTGAGGGAGGAGTTTAGACGATTGGAAAGATGATAGTCGGTAGCCATGAGCCAGAGAGCCAGGGCATCCGCGTCGAAGTGGGCCCCGGGGCTCGCCGGGACCAGCAGCACCGGTCGAGGGCCAATTTGCTCTCAACGCACACTCTTTTCCAGCTCAGAGAGTAGGGGAGGGGCAGGGAACCGCAGAATTCGGCCAGGAGAATGGCATCATGTTCAAGAGAAGAGAAACGGTTCCAGGGGTCTAAGGAGGAAGGGGATGGGAGGAAGTCGGCTGGCTGAAAGACCGCATTTTCCGCTGGCAGTCCCCCGCCACTCATCCTCGTCCCATTTGGTCCTTGCCACAACTTGGCCCCAACCTTGAAGAGCAAATTCATTTTATTTGCGACGAAAGCTTTGACGACGATTATTTTGACAGCAGCATCGAATGATTCACGTTTGCTACATCAAATCTGAATCCTGTCCAATATGTTCACTAGAAGCATCATTAGCTGCCTATCCTCATGTAACAAATGAAAGATGGGCATGACTGAAAAAGCGTCCATTGTTCGCGGCGAAAGAAGGGTTGTATTTGCCTAGAAGCGGGTGGAAGAGGGGCGAGACAGAAGCGTAGAGGGGTGGAGCTGGGGTGTAAGGCAGCAGTGCCGTCAGCCCAACCTGCGCAAATGCCCTGTGCACGCCTGCTCTATTCCCTGCTGCTCCAGGGACACTCCTCCCATCCTCTGCCCTCTACCGCTTCAAACATCTTAGTCAAGGGCCTCAGCTCAGGATGGGCTCGGTGGATGAGGCCAAGATTGCAGGTTTCGCCAAAAGGAGATGAAGTGAAAGGAGTGGTAAATGAAAGAATGGTTGAGGGATGGAGAGCGCAGCGAAGTCGTTGCTGACGCAGGCCGTGGAATTGGACAGCCAGCAGAGGCGTCTCCCAGCCCTCACCTGCTACACTGAAGGAATCGCACTTCTCATCCAAGTCAAAAAAGGTATCATTCCTTTCCTTTACCTTCCTATAGTCAGTCCTATTCCATCAGTCCATCTATTGAGCTGTCCTTTTGCAGCAGTGACGGATGCTGAAAGACGAGAAGGATTGGATAAACGTCTGCGAGAGTACCTCAACAGAGCAGAAAAGCTGAAGACCCTTATAGAAAAAGACAAGAAAGGTTTTTATGCTCAGCACCTGGGACTTTTGATTCAAAACGACCTTTTACAGCTGGAAAAATGCGTGAAAGCTATCGCATTGAAGCTGACTCTACAGGACACAGCTATTCCACCATATTCCGCTTCCTCCTTGATGAAGAGCTGAGAGAAGTTCATTTCTACCTTCATTGACAGAACTCAGGCTCAGAAAAAGCAATTGAATCAGGTAGAAGTGGAGGATCCCTACATTCGCATCCATCACCAGCTCATCAATTTCCTGCGTTTCTGTGAAATGCTGGTTCAGGCCAAGAAACAAGGCCTCTGCCCTCTTCTCAAACTCGTGCATCTGGTCACTGGGAAAGAAAACGTGCATCCTTTTCTCTTCCAGCGCCTGAATTTCTCTAATCGCAGGAATGGCTTGAAGGGGAGTCAAGGGCAGCAGCAGGAAACGTCTTTCACTGAATTGCAGCAGAGCCTAGGTCGACACGGCGTGAACCTTAAGGTGGAATATTCCAGCACTCTCCACGATCGCGAAATTCGGTCCATTCATTTATTTGCCTGGCGATTGGTGAAAGAGGAGGATTAGCAGACTAAGCAACGGTTGGGTGGTGAAAATCGGGCGCGGTCTAGACTTCTTCAAATCCACGCCCAAGTATAGCCTCGGAGCTTTTGAGCAAAGTCTCAGGCCCTGCCATGAAACTACTGTCGACATCTTTCACCGATCCCAGAGATAGTACTTCACTGCCTTTGTTGTGCAAATTTCACTTCATTTGGTGCTTGTCAATGTTTTTACTACTTCGACCATGCTGGTGCAGTGGTGTACCTGAGTTATGCGCAGCTTAAATTCAAAGTTTATTTCTCAATAGTGATGCGTGTCAGAGAAATTGTATGGGACGCTGAGAATTGATGCGGCCCCGAAGTGAAATTAAATGGTTCGGAAAAAGGGAACTGATACGTGAAAAGGGCGTAGTGGAAATTGGGGATGAAAGCAGATGTGGGGGTGGGCTGAGGATGAAGGATGAATGGTGGCCAGGGGATGGATGGAGAGAGAGAAAAGAGGTCGACGTCGCTGTGAGCCAAGGCAAGTGAGTGGCCCTAAAGGCCCAGGGCGGAAGAGAAAAGGCATCCAACCCTCCCCCTCCCTTCAACTACAACCATTGCCCCCGAGTCATTGAGCCCGAACCGAGTAGGAATGGAGGAAGCAGGCAGGGAATGAATGGCTAAAAGGAGAGCAGTTCACTTTACTCGCTAAGTTTGCGTAGTCTGTGAGCGTTGAAGTGGGCGTGTGCTGTGGGGAGTGTACTGAGCGGTACAAAGCGGCACTTTAGCGACTACACTGCTCACATTCACTCCTTCCAAGGACCCTGCCTGCCTACTCCGCTCACACACCACCTCAGCAATACCCGCCATTCCTCTCCTCCTCTCCTTCCCCGCACTCCGTCCATCCCTCCGTCCGGCCTCCTCCTCTCACCGCCTCCGCCTCTCCCCCTCCTTTTTCCATCTCTCCCGCATTTGGCCGCCTACACGACTCACTCATCTTCCCCTCACACCACACGCCGACCAACCTTCAAGGGCCAACAGGACCAACAAACCCCTTCCGCCCTTTCTTCTTGGCCCAGCTCATCACATCACAACACTTCGAACACCCACCCACCAGGCAGGTAGTGATGGGAATGAATGGAGGGCCAGGCCAGGAGCTGTGCTTGATTGCCTGCCTCGGCCTCTCCTATTGGCCTCATCCCTCCCTCCACTATTTTCTCACCCATATCATCCCCCACAAGGATGAGTTAAAACAAGAAACACTCTCCCATCATGAGGAAGGGTAGGGAAGAGGGAAGAGGGGAGGTAGGAATGGAGAAGGTCGCCGATGTCTGAGGCGAGCGCGCAGTTTGGTGTGTCCAGCCAGGGAGTGGATGGGGAGGGGAGGGGTGTCGGTAGTGAGGGAGCGTGAGTGAGATGGAGGGAGAGGTTGGAGGTAGGGCGGGGTGGGGGGTGGAAGGCGGGAAGGAGTCTGGAGTGAGGGAGGGATGGAGGCTTGTAGTGGGGGGTGTGTGGAGGGAGGGAGGAGGGAAGCGTGTGAGTGCTGCAGTGTGAACTGGTCTCTCGTCATCGTCGCGCCTTGGCGGGTGCAGTGAAGAGATGCAGCAGGCTTTTTTTCGCCTGAATAGGAAGAGACTCCTTCTGCTCTCCTCGCTTCCTCACCACCACCGGCCTTAGTCCGTGCCCTATTAGTCCACTCTCCTCTTCCTCCCTTCTTCACTCTGCCTCTCTCTCTCTCTCCCTACCTGGCCTTTTCCCCCCCACTCGCCTAACCTGCTTTTGCCCCCCCCCCTCCTCCTCTTCCGCTCAATCTTTGCCCCACCTCTTTCACCGCAGACATTTCGGAGACGCCGTCTTTGCTGCTCATTTCATTTGCTTAATGCGAGGGAATGCCAGTTGATTAGCATCTGTGGTGGGACGCAGTTTAGCGCCAATCAAGAGGGCCAGTTTTAGGCGTGATCAGTTGTTGGGGGAAGGAATGCGATGAAGTTGGCAGAGACATGAAGCTTTGATTGCGTCTGGGTCCGAATTGGAGTGAAGAGGAAGGAGAGAAGGGAGAGAGGGGGAAGGAAGAGAAGGAGAGAGTAGCAGACGTCGCGCTGAGGCCATGCAGCTTCTTACTGCCTTCTTACCAGCTATCGCCCTCATCTGTCTTCCACCCTTTTCTCAGGTAAAAACTCGCTTCGCCCTCTTATTATCGCTCTTTCCACTCAATCAATCCATTCTGCAACCATTATTTAACACTAGTTTTAGAGCTGCGGCTAAAAAGTTTCTGTCGGGTGACAGAGGGCGTTTTTGCAATTTGTCGCAACCGGTCTTTTCAGAAATCTTTTGGAGTTTCATTTGGTTTGGGGAACTTTTTGGACAAAATTTTAGAACTTCGATTGGTTTCGATTAAAAATGCAGCAGATTACAGCATCGTAATAAACAACAAATAGCAAAAAAATTTGAAAAAGTTGAAGTTTTTTATTTTAGTGAAATTTTTTGAATTTTTTGTTGGCATTCAATTTAAAAGTTCTGATTGTAAAGCAACACAATACTGGCTTTAATCTGTGTATGGTAATTCGATGATCTGTTTAATAGCAGCTGAGTAATGAAATGAAGGTTGTGTAACTGAACAGTAGACTTTTCTTTTTTCAAATGCACTATTGAAACAAAAATCTATATGGGATTTTGTTTAAGAAAACAGCTGTGTCAAAATGTTGGGCCAGAAGTTAACAGGATTGTACAATATTCTCTTGTCGCATGGTTTGCAGTGTATTCACCGCGTGCTACACAAAATCAATAATCTAGGCTTTTGAAATCCACATTTAAATTCCGAAAATGCCAACTGAGCATACAAAATTTCAAATGCCAATAAGAAACGAATTGCATCAATAGCAAAGCAATATCATGTTTTTGAATCGAAATAAACTCTACATGGCTTTTATAAGCAATTTATTAATGGAGTAAATTGGAAGGGAATGAGTGATGGAATACAGGCTCGGATAAATGGGAGCGTTGATTTCGCAAATTTGGTGAAAGCTCGCCTAGCGGCTAGGGCGGCCCTATCCGAGTCCCCTCAAGTACTCAGCATACGGCGACAACTTGACCGAGTACTCATCCTTCCTTTCTATCATCCCCATTTTACCCACTAAACGCTTCCAGATAGCTCTAAAGCGATTGCAAGGGGTCAGGCAGGAAACTTCCAGTTCTGCTCCAATCATTGCCCTGCCTCATCGCATCGTCTCCCAACATTTCCAGGCTCCAGCCTTTTTGACAGTTCAATAAATCTAAATATTTCCTTGACTTTCTCAATTTCTTGATTTCTCAACTTCTGTTTCAATAGAGTGTGTACTGATTAGTAGTGAAATCTTATTCGCTGAAGTACATAAAGAGCCTTAAAGGAAGAGGAGGAAGATGTGGAGCGAACAGAAAGGAGGGGACGCGTGTTCCTGGGTAGACGCCGTACGGACAGATTGCCTGCTTCTTTGGACAGGTCCCTCTCTCTCCGCTCTCCTCATTCAATCTCAAAAAAGGCTGGCATTGGAGCATAAGTGAAGGAGCCCTGGCGGAGAAACGACGAGGTGGGCGTTTCCTGGACACTGATGACTACGACCACGACCACGACGACCATCCTTATCCTCCAAGACCCCTGCCCATCCTCAATCCCGAGGAGATCGGCGACAAATTCGAAGGCATCTTTCTCCCCCTCCTCTGCTCTCTTGGCATGGGATGGTATTGGAGGCGACATCGTTCTCTTTCCGGATCAGGCAGAGGCGATCAGGGAGGAAGTCCTCCACGGTGACGATGCTCGACGGAAGCGTAAGTTCATCGCACCGCTCAACCGACGCTGGGACTCCCGCCAGCCCATCAAGTTCTCCTTCGACGGCAGCCACAGTCCTCTCTACTCATACTCTTCCATCATTCCCATTCTCATTGCCAGCTAGCCTTGTAGCCAGCCGAGAGCGTAAGATAATCGAGCTGGCGCTGGAGCACTGGCAGAACATCACCTGCCTGGACTTCGAGTACGAGGCCAGCAAGCCGGTCGGCAATCGCATCGTCTTTACGGACATCGACGGATGCGCTTCCAACGTCGGCCGACACCCTCTAGGAGAGCCTCAATACGTCTCCATCGCCCCCGAGTGCCTCAGGGTTACCTCCAATACCTCCTCTGCATTCCCTTCAAACTAGAGCTTCCAGCTGGGTGTGATTGCCCACGAGGTGGCTCATGCCCTGGGCTTCTGGCACGAGCAGAGTCGACCTGATCGCGACGAGTTCCTGCCTTCCATCTCTGCGCTCCTGTGGGTAGAAGAGCTGGTGCCATTGTTAGGTATGTGTCCGTCATCTGGGACAACATCGACCGCAACTCCAAAGGCCAGTTCCTGAAGGAGCAGAAGTCGGACGTGGACGCCGGCGGTTGCCATTCTCCTCTACTTTGAAAAAGGCACTGGACTGTAGTTGTGATTGGAGGAGTGCCTTACGACTATGGGTCCATTATGCACTACCGGAGCAAGGCGTTCGCGGCCTTCGACGACCTGTTGCCCATCCCATGTCAAAATAGAATGCACTCTTGCTCATCCTAGGTTCACGATCAACACGGTGGTACGGGACTACCAGAAGACGATCGGGCAGCGGGACCAGCTGAGCTTCAACGACATCCGCCTTATGAACGAGATCTACTGCCAGGATCGCTGCCCCGTGGAGCTCGCCTGCCAGCGCGGCGGCTACACCGACCCTCGCAAGTGCGATCGCTGCCGATGCCCCGACGGTTTCACCGGCACCCTTTGCGAGAAGGCTTCCTCCATCACATCATACTCTTCTACATTCCTCCTCAGAAAGCAGAGAGTCTAGGTGATGAGTGGATATCGAGCGAACTGCGGCGGAGCAGTACAGCTGGGCCACGGCTGGCTGTCCATCTCTTCGCCGAACTACCCAGAGGCCTTTGTGGAGGGACAGGAGTGCTCCTGGCTCCTACAGGCCCCGGTGGGCCAGCACGTGGAGCTACAGTTCATCGGCACCCTCGACCTCTACTGCAAGGCTCAGCACTCACTCTGCATGGACTACGTCGAGATTCGCAACACCACCGACTTTGCCAACACCGGCATGCGGTTTCTATTCTATTCTTTTACATCTATACTCCTCCTCATCAGCCCCTACTACTTCAGCTACTGCTGCTATTCAGCACCTCTGGGCAGTGTCTACTCGGCGACGGAGGACATGCTGGTGCTCTTCCGCAGCTTCTATCGCCAAGGCCGCGGCTTCAAGGCCAGGGCTCGAGCAGGTGCAGGATTGGAGGGAGGCGGGAAAGGTGGGAAAGGGAAGTAACGATGTTGCAGTGGAGGCCCAGGGATGGTGGAGTGATTGGGGCGAGTGGAGTCAGTGCAGTGGGAGTTGTGGGGCCTGTGGGGTGCAGCGGCGGCGTCGCCAGTGCGCCTCGGCCTCGGTGTGCCGAGGGGAGAGGGAGGAGACGCGGCATTGCAACGATTCGCCCTGCGACGTGTGTCCACAGACGCGCTATGTGAGCTCGCCCTGCGGCGGCTTCCTCGGCCTCCTTCGCGGCGTCAGATGTAAAGTGTAAGTGGAGGAGGAGGAGGAGAAGTAAGAAGGAAGGAGGAGGTAAATGATTGTAGGGAGCAGACGGTGTATGCGCCGTGTCCAAGCGCCTGCTGTTCCGGCTTTGCCCAGATCGGGAATCGCTGCCTGCCCACCACCTAGATCAACGCTGACCTCCAATCACAATTCCACTCAAGTCCCAGACATGCGCCAAATTATTGGACTGCTTTTGAAGTGCTGTTGAGCTGTCTTTGTGCATAGGCAGTGGGGAAGCTGCGCGCCTTTCATGACATCAGATGTCTGTCTGTTGAAGGCGAAATTGGTAGGCAAGCTTTGAGTGGTGGCGGTGCCTTTTCGTTTCGATCTGGTTCAAAGTTCAAACCGGCCCTGGAGCCCCTTCCTCTCTTTTTCTATGGTTGTGATTTCCTTGGACATCTAGTGATTGCCTCGTTTTACCGACATTCTCCTTCCTCCATCCTCCATGCCCCCCACCCACCAGACCTTCAACAGTCAGCGCTATTCTTTTACTTTACTATTCTGTCTTTCAGCTTTATCAAATTTCTCATTCTTTATTTACTGAGCAAAATTGGCTTCTAATAGCCAACTATAATTTATTTTAAAAAGAAACATAGCATTTAGGCTGGGAAAGTTTTCCTGGCGTCATCCCATAGATTCGTGGAATGCACATGACACCTTCTTTTTTATAAACGCAAAAATGCTCAGAGAAACTAGACTGTATTGAAAATCCGACGCAGTCTCTGGATTGGATTTCAAAGGGCTGGTCAGATAGTTCCATCCCTGCCCCTCCTCCCATCCCCTCCATACCATCCCGCCCGCCCATCTCTTCTCGTTCTCGTACCACCTCCTACCCTGCCCAGTCCAAAGTCAACTGCCTCTTCTTCTGTTTCTGTCCACCCATCCAAGACTTCTTTTAGAAATGACGAATCCTCCAACTCTGCTGCTCCTTCTCATCGCTCTGGACCTAGTGGAAAGCGGTGTGCTTGCTTCCTCTCTTTCAAAACGCTAAGCGGAGGTAAGGCAAGGATGTCAGGCTGGCTGAATCGAGGCTGTTACGAGAATTTTGCGGGTTCCGAGCTCTTCTCCTTCGGCCCTTTCTTCCTGGACGACAATAGTCCCTCGCGTTGTCTGCAATACTGCCACCAGAACGGCTATCCACTCGCCGGTTCCTCCTCCACTCTACAGCAGGCCACTCAACAACCAGCCTCCTAGGACTTAGCGTAAATCGCTGCTACTGCGGGAAAGCAGAGGAACTTGAAAACGGGATCTCCTGTCATAGTGCCGTCCTCTGCAGCGATTACTGCAAAGGTCGGGAGCCGAAGTCCGTAGCCGGGCCTATCTATAGCGCTCTTTTCGGTTATCTCCTCCTTTACTCTACTTTCTTCACCTGCTGGCTCATTAGTCCTTCTCCACTGCAGGCATGCGCGACAAGGGCATGAGCACAGCTGCAGGTCAATTCCTCCTCCACTGCTGTTGATAGAGTGCGCGGCTGTATATATAGTGTGCCTTGTAGATGCTTGCATGAGCACGGACTACCACTTCTACCACAAGGGCTACTGCTACACTGCCATGCTGACCGCGAAAGCCGCCGGCAGTGACATGGACGCCATGCAGAGCGCCTGCCAAGCTGTCGGTGGGGAACTGGCTGTCCTCGACGACCCTTCCAGTCTCAAGAAACTCATACCCTTTGTCGATGTTCACCTCCCTCACCCCCTCCACTCAGCTTCCCCTCCTTCCAACTCTGCGCTTCAATAACAGGACTTCACGCGTAACTCCAAGTTCAGCGCCGTCCTTCTCGGCCTCACGCAAGCTCCCAACTCCTCCGCACCCGACCAGGGCTGGGCCTGGAGGGTGAGCGATGGCACGGATGTACCTATTCCAGAGCGCCTTCCGTTACACTCCCCCTTCCCTTCCCTATCTCAGCCCTCTCTCAGCTTCCTTTCCCAGGTGGGCGTCTGGCGGGGAGCCCAACGACAACGGGCTCACAGAGAACGCCGAGGACAATGAGCAGAACTACGCCGGCATCACCTGCTGTGAAAAGGACGGATACCTGGACCTCAGCAATGCCAGCGATCGTGCACCGCTTTGCCAGTTCTACGTCAATGGTCCTCTCGCATTCATTCCTCCTTCTTCTTCTACTTCCTTTTCCTTCCCCAGTTTTGTCTTTCTCACAAAATCAATGACAGGGACGTGGCAGGCGCCGATGTGCGGCAGCAAGGACTATCTATCCGTATACATCGGCTCTGGCAACCTCACGAACACGGAACTCTGTTCATGGCCTACTATCACTGCAGCGTCTAAGTCTAAACATGGGTCTTTGCAGTGAAGCCGATGGGATGCTATGCCTTCAACCTGATCAGCGGCATGGCGCCAGACACCATGCTGCTCCCCTTGGAGGCTTTGCAGAGTCCCGGCCACTGTGTCGAGGAATGCTTCATACACGGATTTCCATTCGCTGGTTATTCAGCCTGCCTTCATCTTAGATGAGACTGATAGAAGTGAAATTGAAGGCTTGGTTGGGGGAAGTCTGTGCTACTGCGGGGACACAGTGGATGCTTTCGCCAAGCAAGGCCCCTCCAACGGTTGCGCCCTGGGAACCCAGTGTCCCGGTGGAGGGCAGTGCGGCAGTGCTTTCGCCCTCAGTCTTTACCCCACCGGCATTGACCCCGGCACTGACGGTTTCCTACTACTATCCTCACTTACCCCTCCTTCAAAGTCCCCTGGAACTACCAGTGATTGGGGACACGAGCGGATGCTACAAGGACCCGTCGGACGAGCGCGTGCTGCCCTACATGCTCACCTCCGCCTACACCACACCCCAGTACTGCGCCTTCCAGTGCCTCGCTCGCGGCTTCAATGCCTCCGGCACTCACCACACTCTGCTTCTTTCTTTAGATTAGATAGAACTGAGGTTGCAGGCGTGGAGGCCTCCTGGTTCTGCTTCTGCGGCCACACTCTCTCTATTCCTCCTCAGCCCACAGCTGTGGCCGATGATTGCGACTGGAACTGTACCGCCATCTCTCCTAACAGACATCGGCCTTGTGGAGGTGTGGAGCGGTTGAACATCTACAACGCCTCCGCCCTGGCCCATCTCCTCCCTCAGCACCTACGAATTCTCAAACCGCGTCTTTCCCTACCTAACCTGAGGAGTGTGGAAGATTGAGGAAGTGGAGGTGATATTGCAGTGAAAGTGATGGAAGCGCAGTGTCTGATGGGTCGGCACAACAACCTGCTGAAGGCAAGGGCGCAGTTGGAAGGCTCGCCGAATCCCTACCGCTGCGTCTCCGCCTGCCGAAGCCTAGACTATCAGTATGCCGGCCTCAACGACGAAGGCTGCCACTGCGGCACCCTCCAACAGGTGGAGGACATGCAAAGGGCCTTCGGCAATCCCACCTGTCCACAAGTCCCTCCTCTCCCTTCAGCCCTCTCCTACGGGGAATCGTTGAGGAAGCCGTTTTTGAGGTCTGTCATGGCTTCCAAGAAGCTGAGGAGCAGTTGCAGTGTGGTGGCAAGGATTCCATCTCCGTCTACCGTGTCTGATCTACTACTACACCAGGGACAGAACCACAGAACTATCTATGACAAAGCAAAAGCATCCCTGCATTCCCATCACTTAACTAGCCAGACTGCTGTGCAGTTGAGAAAAAATGCCGTTATAAAATAGAAATAGTGTGATTAGAAGAAGCGGTTTTTTGACGGATGCGCAAGCAAGGTAAAGCAGTGGAGGGAGGCGGGGTACGGTAGACTGTGGCAGAGGAGTTTCGGAAGGAGAGGCGGAGTCATTGCTTGAGATTGCCAGTAACTCTCCATCCAGGCTCGTCCAGCCACACTCTCGCTCCCAACAGCCAGAAGGATGCCTCGTGGCAAAGCGACTGCGGCGTCGGAGACGGCAGACTCCAGCCCCGTCAAGCGCGGCAAGAAGACCACCAAGGACCCCGCAGCTCCCAAACGCCCTCTCTCCTCCTACATGCTATGGCTCAAGGTTTCCTTCCTTCTTCCCTCCTTCCATTAGGTAAGGTAGTAAGATAGGGTGTAATGATTGTAGGAGACGCGAGCGTCGCTGGCCAAGCCGGGAATGAAGCCGACGGAGGTGCTGAAGGCGGCGGGCGAGGAGTGGAAGAAGGTGACGGACCGCTCCAAGTGGGAGCAGATCGCCGCCGAGGAGAAGACCCGCTACGAGAAGGAGCTGGAAGCCTATCGCGCCAAGTCCTAGTTCCTTCTCTCCTACCCTCCCTTTCCTCCATTCCACCCTCTCCGTCTCATTCCAATGTCTCCAGCTACTTATCTAGTCTCCGCAATTTTGGCCCTTTGTTTGTGAATATGTTCCTGGTGCTCCCTCCCGTCTGGTCCAACCTCTCGTGCTGCTGCTGTTGCCGGAATATTGCTTTATCGTGTATCCTGCAGTAGAACTCAGCCTTTTTCTTCTCCTTTTCACCCGGAATCATTCTCGTGGCCCCAGTATATTTTGACTCTTTTCCTCCCCATCGAAAAGGAGAAGCTTATTATCGTTTCAAATCAAAAAACGCACCATGAGAATTCGCAGAAAACAAATTGCAATAGAAACTCGCAGTGTATTTCGTCACATCTCAACTGCAGTAAACATGTTTTCGCAACCGCAGCTGCAGGGAGTGCATAGAAACCGAGACGCAAAGAGAAAGAATTCATAACAATCTAGCATCGCTCACAAAATCAATTTCATTCCGTTTTAAACTATGATTTGCACAAATTCACCAAGCACGAATTAAAGTGTTCTAAAAGCAATATACAGCAGTGCCAAGGACAAAATATAGGAATAATCATGTCAAGAACTCCGACACACTCCGACATAATGATTTTTCAGCCTATTCGATGCGGCGGGCTAGAACTGCCTGTTTCAGGGGCAACCGTCAACTTCCCTGTCCGAGTGCTACTCTTCAATGCTAGAACTAACAAAACTTCATTCTCGTAGCCTAGCAAACTCCCTTCGTTGTTTTTCAACAAATGAGTTTATTGCAATGTAAACAAGCAATATGACAAACCAACAAGGTATTCTCGGCTGTTGCCAAGATGCGCGGCCTTTGTTCCAGATAATAAGCTAAGCAATTCCTTTTAACTGCTTTAAGATACTGCCGCAGCAAACGTATCTGCCAAATCTAAGCTGAGTTTATTAAAAACCATTAATTTATGGATGTTCGAATTTTTGAAACATCAAGATTTTAGGTTTTTGACTATAAATCAAGAAATAATAAATGTGTCGAAAAATTCTATTATCAACTTCAATATATCACCATTAGAGACGTACATGCCAAAATTCAACTGATTTCATTGAAAAACCATCGATTTAGGGATGTTCAAATTTTTGAAACATCAAGAATTTAGGTTTTTGGCCATAAACTGAGAAATAACAAATCTTTCGGAAATTTCTTTTGCCAGCTTCAAGATAGCACCTCGACGGACGTACCTGCCAAAAATCAGCCAATTTCGTAGAAAAACCAGTGATTTATGAATTTTCGTACTTCGAAACATCAAAAAATTGAGTTTTGGGCAAAAATCGAAAAAATACGTCAAGCCCAAAATATGACCTGGAGATATCACCCAGGCGGACTTTCATGCAAAAAATCAGCCAATTTCGTTGAAAAACCTGTGATTTATGAATTTTCGTACTTTGAAACATCAAAAAATTGAGTTTTGGGCGAAAATCGAAAAATTACGTCAAGCGCAAAAAATGGCCTGGAGATACCACCCAGGCGGACCTTCATGCAAAAAATCAGCCAATTTCGTTGAAAAACCGCGGAGGCCGGGCCCCGGAATGACATATATATATATATATATGCGGAAAGACGGACACAAAAATGAGGTAACTGGTTAAGCTGGCCTTGGCCGCCCGCCGCTTCGGGCAGGGCGCCAGAGCTCCTCCGGCCTCCGGGCACGGGTGCTACGGCCCCTACGCTTCGCCTAGCATGCTTCGCATGCTAGGCTACGCTCCGGGGCCTCCGCACCCATGCCCTCCGGCCTCCGGAGCTCTGACTGCCCTGCCCTCCGCGGCAGGCGGCCTTCGGCCGCGCAAAAATGCAGCAGCGATTGGTCCATTCTCTGCTAAAATGCAGCAGGCAGTCCATTTGCGTCATCTTTTGAAACCAGCGTTCTGCCGCTGCTTGTGTGTGCAGGCATGCCTTTTATCAAATATTTGAGCATAGCAGGAAGTAGAGTAGTTTGCAGAGTTCATGGACTGGGCAGCGGAGTGCCTACTGGCGGGAGCAGGCCCCACGAGAGCTGAGAGAGGCTCTGCCAACTGCTGCCTCCCTTGTGGCTCGTACACCCACCCCGCTGCAGCCTTATCTCCACCTCCTCCGTCTGGACAAGCCCATCGGCTCCTGGCTTCTCTTCCTCCCCTGCTCATGGTAGCCTCCACTTCATTGAAAGGAGAGAAGCAGTGGATGTGGTTGAGGTCGTTGGCTCTGGCCTCAGCCCCGCAGATGCCGTCCCTAGAGCTTCTTTGCCTCTTCGGTGCGGGTTCTGTCCTCATGCGCGGCGCTGCTTGCATCATCAACGATCTATGGGTTAGCAGCTGACAAGAATTGATGCGGGCGAGAAATTGATGGATTGTTGAGGACGAAGATTTGGACAGGCGGGTTGCAAGGACTGCAGGGCGACCTTTGCCTAGCGGGCAGCTGGGCCGCAGGGGAGCTTTCGTCCTGCTTGGCGCCACGCTAGCCTCCTCTGCCGCTATTCTCTTCCAGCTGAACTGGCTAAGGTTTTCTTCCTCTTCAACAAGTTCTTCCATCTCTCACCAAGCCGTTCCATACTTTCCAGCGTCGGCGTTGGCCTTTCCTCCATGGCCTTGGTGGCCAGCTATCCACTGGCCAAGCGCTACACCAACTGTCCCCAGCTTGTTCTCGGTTCCTCCTCTATTTGGGGGTATGGGTCTGAAAGGAGAGATGAATTAGGCTTGACCATCAACTGGGGAGCGCTGCTGGGATGGACGGCAGTGAGCGGGACTCTGAGCGGCGCCTCGCCCGCCCTCTGGCTATACTCCGCCGGCGTCTTTTGGAGCCTCATCTACGACACCATCTATGCTCACCAAGTCCCCTCCTCCGCTCTTTTCATTCCCTCTTCCGCCTTACTTGAGTCGGCCTACAGGACCGAGCGGATGACTCCCTGATCGGAGTGGGTTCGCTAGCACTGGTGCTGGGGGAGCGATGGACGAAGCCCGCCTGTCTGGCCTTCGCTGGCCTACTCCTGGCCTCCCTTCATCAAGCAGGGGCTGCAGCCGGCCTTGGTCAGCTCTACGACCCTGTCCTCGCCATTGCTGGACTTCGACTCCTCCACATAGTCATTTTTCTTCACTTCCACAGCCTCCTATTGCTGATGTGAGAAGAGGAGCAGATCCTGAAAGTAGAGCTGAACTCCGCGGAGTCCTGCTGGGAAGCCTTCCGAGGCAACCGCAACTTTGGCCTCATTGTCTTTGCCGCTATCCTCCTTGGTGCATTCTCCATGCCAGTGGAGGCTCCTGCCGCACTGCCCCTCCGCATAGACTCCGTGTAGCACTGTGATAGAGCATACTTCAAGGGCAATTGCTTGAAGAGTTCTTCTAATAAACATGTACCTCTGCTTCTTTCATTCAATTTACAAGCTACACAGCCTTTGTTATTGACCAGCATACTTGAAGAAAGCATGTCGAAATTCACTAGGTTTGGTTTCCGGTTCTTAAAGCTGCCTTCTTAGTTTCAAATGGTTCGCTTCAAAAATCGGTAAAGCTTCTGCTTGTTTTTTGTATATAGGAAAATGGTGTACTTTTAAGCTATGCTCTGGTGGAAGTCAAGGGGAGTGTGGAGTGGAAAGAGCATTCCCTATACTCGGCCATCGTGGATGCTGTAGGCCAGCTGCACGGAGATTTCGGAGTAGGCGCTCTTAAAGTTTCCCTATCCGGTTCACTTCCCACTCCTCTCCAACGAGTGGTGGGGACTGGAGAGTGAATTGAAGTGAAAGTGTGGAATCCAGAGACGCGAATAGCGCTGATCCGCGGAGGGCGCGGGGACTTCCAGCTCCTCACCTCCGCTCTTCCCTTCGTCACCCACTTGGACAAGCAGCCGGTACAGCTGAGGACCCTTCACGTGGGCGGCAGCATGCGAACTTGTGAACGCGTCAGCCCCTTTTCTTTTCACTCTTCGCTTTAGTTTGATTTTTGTCGATTTTAGGCTTTGCTCAATCATCATCGTAAAGGACTGAAGAGGACCATCGCCACTACTTCTGACCCAGGCTTCTCTTCAGCAAAAAATAGCACAACTTATCAACTCATTTTTAGAGCTGAAACGGCGGGCAATAGAGGCATTGGTATTGCCTTTGGCTCCTCATGATC
Source organism: Ptycholaimellus sp. GST1_10 (assembly GCA_030248095.1). Classification (NCBI taxonomy): domain Eukaryota; kingdom Metazoa; phylum Nematoda; class Chromadorea; order Chromadorida; family Chromadoridae; genus Ptycholaimellus; species Ptycholaimellus sp. GST1_10. Next base: position 42,702 of record JASANA010008273.1, read on the forward strand.
CCTCATAGCGCTTTCTGGCCAAGTGCAATTCTCTTTTCCGATTCAGTAAACATTTTTCAAAAACAACACATTGTTCATTCCACCGTCCGAATCCCCTCAAGTAATACCAGAGTTCAAATTTTTGCAAAATTATGACTGGCAATAACGTGTCAGGCGGCATCAATCGTTAAAATTCATGTTCATAAAAGGCAAAATGCGGTGAGGATGAGTGTGTGGTGCCGAAACGGGCCGCGCTTTACGCGTCTGCTTGGCCAGGTTCAATTCAACATAGATTTTCGGATTTATCTGTGAGAGCTGTAATTTGGAGCAATGGCGTGGGGCTTCAAATTCTTCTCTGTTGCCTACGGAAGGAGAGTCTCCTTTGACAACGGCCAAGGCGAAGAAGATCAGCCAGGCCATGCTCGCCTATCTCAAGGCTGCCAAGGAACGAGAGGAGTTCATGACCAAAGAGGTCCAATTCCAATTCTTCTCTGTTGCCTACGGAAGGAGAGTCTCCTTTGACAACGGCCAAGGCGAAGAAGATCAGCCAGGCCATGCTCGCCTATCTCAAGGCTGCCAAGGAACGAGAGGAGTTCATGACCAAAGAGGTCCAATTCCAATTCTTCTCTGTTGCCTACGGAAGGAGAGTCTCCTTTGACAACGGCCAAGGCGAAGAAGATCAGCCAGGCCATGCTCGCCTATCTCAAGGCTGCCAAGGAACGAGAGGAGTTCATGACCAAAGAGGTCCAATTCCAATTCTTCTCTGTTGCCTACGGAAGGAGAGTCTCCTTTGACAACGGCCAAGGCGAAGAAGATCAGCCAGGCCATGCTCGCCTATCTCAAGGCTGCCAAGGAACGAGAGGAGTTCATGACCAAAGAGGTCCAATTCCAATTCTTCTCTGTTGCCTACGGAAGGAGAGTCTCCTTTGACAACGGCCAAGGCGAAGAAGATCAGCCAGGCCATGCTCGCCTATCTCAAGGCTGCCAAGGAACGAGAGGAGTTCATGACCAAAGAGGTCCAATTCCAATTCTTCTCTGTTGCCTACGGAAGGAGAGTCTCCTTTGACAACGGCCAAGGCGAAGAAGATCAGCCAGGCCATGCTCGCCTATCTCAAGGCTGCCAAGGAACGAGAGGAGTTCATGACCAAAGAGGTCCAATTCCAATTCTTCTCTGTTGCCTACGGAAGGAGAGTCTCCTTTGACAACGGCCAAGGCGAAGAAGATCAGCCAGGCCATGCTCGCCTATCTCAAGGCTGCCAAGGAACGAGAGGAGTTCATGACCAAAGAGGTCCAATTCCAATTCTTCTCTGTTGCCTACGGAAGGAGAGTCTCCTTTGACAACGGCCAAGGCGAAGAAGATCAGCCAGGCCATGCTCGCCTATCTCAAGGCTGCCAAGGAACGAGAGGAGTTCATGACCAAAGAGGTCCAATTCCAATTCTTCTCTGTTGCCTACGGAAGGAGAGTCTCCTTTGACAACGGCCAAGGCGAAGAAGATCAGCCAGGCCATGCTCGCCTATCTCAAGGCTGCCAAGGAACGAGAGGAGTTCATGACCAAAGAGGTCCAATTCCAATTCTTCTCTGTTGCCTACGGAAGGAGAGTCTCCTTTGACAACGGCCAAGGCGAAGAAGATCAGCCAGGCCATGCTCGCCTATCTCAAGGCTGCCAAGGAACGAGAGGAGTTCATGACCAAAGAGGTGTCCTCCTTTCCTCATTTCTCCCCTCTCGCAACAAGCCCAGCAGTGTATAGATAGCGGAGTTCGAGCTGGGCAAACGGCACCTGGCCAAAATGATGGGCTGGGAGACGGAGGAGGCGAGTCAGATGACGCAGGAGGAAATCGACGCCGCCATCGAGTACCTCCTGCCCTCCGCCCTCTGGGAGCCCCGAGCAAGGCCCATGATGAAGGTCTCTCAGCATTCCCGTTCCTTGAAGTGGTGTTATGATAAAAGGAGTGATTGAGCATCCGGAGCGTTTGTGGCCGACGCAGAAGGCGGCGCAGTTCGGGGTGGACGGGCGGCCGCACGACCCATTCTTCTACACCCTCCGTCCCAACTTCTACCACCTCATGCACCACATCGCCTCCAAGGTCGCCCTCGTCCGCGCTTCTGACGCCGTTGTTGCCCCTGCCCAGTCTGAGGAGAAGACTCAAGCTCTTGCTCCTGCTCCGCCCAAAATGTACCTACTACTCTCTTTCAGCCCACTTTACTTACTTCACCTTCCTCTTCTTTCTTGCAGTAACCTGCTGGGCACGGACTGGATCTCGCAGGAGGAGCTCTCCAAGCGTATGCTTGAGCCCATTGACGACGGCATGGTTAGCCTCCCATCAGCTCTCTGCCAACGTAGCATGTTGGAGAGACCAACTGCAGTATGCCCAGTTTCGAGCAGCACTGGACTTCTTGGCGAGCCTAGATTATGCCGGTTTGGAGAAAGACTTCATTCTGGACCTTCGCACATCTCTCGGCGGAGAAAAAGCGGATGCTGGGATTGAGGTTATTATCAAGCCATATCAAAATATGAGCGGGAAGGAAACCAATGTTCTTTTGTAGATTCCAGCGAAGCAGACAGACCCGAAAACTGGACGGGAGTTCGTGGAGGTTGTTGGGAAAAGAAAGGCGACGCATAGCCGAGTTCGCGTCTGGCTTCACGGCAGCGGCAAGTACAGCCTCAACGGCATCGACATCTCCGAACTTCCCGGGGACCAGAATCGGTTCTTTCCTTCCTCCTTCCCATCAAGGATCGTGAGAGGAGAGATGGCAGGGAGCAATTGCTGGCCCCGCTCATCCTACTGGGGCGTCTGGGTCAAGTGGACGTGGAGGCTACTACTTGGCAGCCACCATCTGACGATAAGTCGGCCACCTATCACCTCACCCACGCCCCACAACCCTTCAACTACCTCTCTGCCAAGTGCGGCGCCACTAGGTAGCGGACAGAGATGGCTGAGGAAGGGTAGGTAGGAGGTGATGGATGGGTGTTTGAGGTTGGGGCTGTCGCGGGCGTTGACGGCTCTGGTATCGGAGAAGGAGAGGGAGATGCTGCGACTGGCGGGGCTGCTGAGCTGGGACCGTCGCCTGCGAGTGCGCCTTCACTTCGGCCAAAAGGGAGCCCGGGCCAAGTGGAAATGGTCAGCTCCATTTGGGCCCCTGTCTGTATCCGCATTCATTCCCCTTTCCTTGCAGGAAGAAACGATGATCTGCTCGCTTTTCTCATCCAGGCGCCTATCGCAGAGGAGGAAGAATGAGTATGCTTGGCAAGAGTAGTGGGACATCAGATCAATTTGCACATGCCTTCTGCATAAATGCAACCAGAAATGCGCTGTAAATGGGAGAGAAAGGAAACTTCTAAGCAGGAAAAGGGCGAAACCCTGCGTCTGTGCCCAAGATGGACATGGTGGAAATGAGAAGGATGGACTAGAAGCTCTACTTATCTCACTACGGCCAAAGTCAACTAGGCCCAGCAATTGAAGGCCAAAAGAGTCAGGCTTTTACTTCGGGAATCATTTGATCTACTATTGAACTTGACGGCATCTATTGTTCGCGTCAGAAGCAAGCATCGTAAAACGAAGCCAAGAGCTGGCAACAACCAAGTACAGCCTACAAAAGTGGAGATGCAGAGTGGAGGCTGAAGTAGAGAGCAGGGCCTGGAATAAGATGGAGGGAGTGGAAGGTGAGAGTTTGGCGGGCGGTGCTAGTCGGAGGTGGGTGGGGCGAGGAAGCGGTTGGGGAAGAAGCGGAGGCCCTCCACCGCCTCGTCTCGACACACTCGCCCCATTTTCTCCGCCATCAGCAACCTCAACCAGCTTCACTTCCTTCCTCCAGTTGTCAACTGCTAGGGGGCAAGGAACCGCTCTTTGGCCAGGATGATAGCAATGCCAGCTTGTTCGGCCAGGGCGGCGGCGTGGAGACCCTCCTCACCCGCAGCCTCCACCGCCGCTGTCGTCTCATCCACGGCGTCCTCCAATCGCGCCCCCGCCAGCCCCACCCCAAGCACTCCCTCACCGCCCAATTCGATCATCCTACAGGCTCAGTGAGCTGTTGAATGAGTTATGTATAAGATGGCTGAACCGAATGGACAGGTGAAGATTGTTGAGTAGGTTGGCGGCGGCGAGGAGGTCCTGAGGGCTGATCAGCTCTAGGCCACGAGCGCGATTGACGCGGCAGAAGGCGTCGGCCAGGGTCATCATCCCACCGCACTCCTTCAGCGGGGCCGTCAGGACGTTGGCCAGCTCCCGGGCCAGCTCCTCGTAGTAGCGGGAGCCCGCTGCATCCCGCGTCACCGGATCCTCCACCCCCAAGCTCAGCAAGTACGCCTTGAACTCCACCGTCTCGTCCTCACTGATGCCCCCGCTTCCGCTCTTCGAACGCAGCTTCTCCGATATCGCCTTGGATGTGGCTACCATCTGCCGTGCCTACAGCAACACTCTTCGACACTCACTGCTCAAGAACATCCAAAAGAGGAGTACCATTTCCATGAGGTTGTTGAGATCTTCAAATGCTTGGCTGATGTTCTGGGCGGTACGATTGTGCTGCTCCACCATCCGCTTCTCAATGCCCACGATACCAGCACGCGGTGTCGCTCGCCCGCCCTCAATCCATTCATTCCTCTTCTTCTCTTTCTATCCCAGTAGAATGCCAATAAGCTACGGATTGTGAGGAAGGTGTAGAAGGCTGGCTGACTTTGGCCCAGAGTTTCTGCTCGAGGACCTCTCTGTAGGCCTTGGCGAACTCGTCGTCGTGACCCTGGGGGCTGAGGTGAGAGGTGAAGGAAATAAAGGCAGAGAAGTGAGGGGAAAAGACTTGTCGGAAGCTGAGACGGACGTAGCTGAATTTGCTGGAGGAGACGGGGCCGGGGGGCTGAGTCTGCGGATTCACTGGTGCCAAATGGAGCAAGATCTTCCCGCTCCTCATGAAGGATTTGGAAGACTGGAAAAGCTTGTATGTGTATATGAGATGTTGTTCAATGTGCGGACTGAGGGACGTCACCCTTTCAAGGCCAAGAACGAGGGAATGGTGGAGGGAAAGACGGCAGTTGGGGTCTCCAAAGTCTGCCCAGATGAGACGGAACGGCGTCAGGCTCGCCGCTCCCACTTCGAACGCCGTCTTCAATCAAACACTTGTCTTCAATCAAACACAGTTTCTTTTATCTTCTCTGTCCCACCTTCTCCTCTCCATCGTAGAGGCAGACGCCGGGGGCTTGAACTTTGAGGTCCTCGTTGACAGCCGTTCCTACCTGGTGCCAGGTGAAACGGTCCATCCCAGCTTCCTCTCACAACCCCCAAATACCCTCCCCACACACCCACTACCTTACCACAGCCAGCTAGACATTTCTCTGGCCGTTATCATTTTGCTAGCCCCTCAAACACCTGCAACACATCCACTGTCACATCCTACCCTCTGTCTAGAGTGCATTACATGAAGGCTTTTAATTATCCTAGAGTGGCAGGGGGAAAAGTTGGTTGGAGAAGATGAAGGAGAGGGAGATGGCTTAGGGACTACTAGCGTAGGCGCTAAGGAGAAACACGCACGCTCCCACACACTCACGCGCAGGAGAAAGCCAAAAAGCCAACTTGCTACCCCTCCCTTCCACCTACCGCAGCTACCAGCACATGCCTCCCTCCAGCCTATTGCCTCCCCTTCCTCCCCCACCGACTCCCTTCCTCCCCACCCCCTCTCCCTCCTTCCTCCCCCACCCCCTCTTCCTACCTCCACCCCCACCCCGTCCCCCGCCCCGCCCCAGGGGCCCTGTACCTTGAGCCAGCTCAGGCGTAATACCTACAGGGCGAGAGGAAAGGAAGCAAGAGAAGCTTTGCATCCGCTCAAGGGGACACTGAAGGCAGCTAGAAGCCAGCCAGGAGCAGGAATGGACGGCCAGCCGCCGACCGCCCTCAAAGGATGCTCAGGAAAGCTGCCAACCCCCATCCCACCCCTGCCCCTCCGCTCTGTGGGGGCCTAAGGACTAGGAGTAGACCAACTGCGCAGTTACAGAGAGGGGAGTGGAGGGTGGGGAGGAGGGAAGAAGAGAGGAGGAGGGGAAGAGAGGAGGAGCGCAGGCTGGGACAGAGAGACTCTCCCTCCGACCCGCTTGCTTCCAGCAACTCACTCAAGCTCAGCGCCTGCCTCCAGTCCCGCCTCACATGCTTCGCCCTCCTAAAGCCTCAGCTCTGCATTCCCTTGCCCAATAGCCTCCTCCTACCTTCCCAATGGCTGCTCAAAACCCAATTCTCCATGTCATTGTCGTTGGCTTCCATCACAAGAAAGGATGCCAGGTGAGTACACTGCTTTCTATCACTTTTATCAAAATGTGAATACGGCAAAGGAACCAATTTATGTAGTTTTCTCGGCCATTGTTGTAGATCTGTTGGTAGAATAGGACAATGCCAGATGTGGCCAAACGATGAGCCTAGCTATCGCTATAGCTTTTTTAAAATTTCTTATCTCTATACCATTAATCGAAGTTGATGAGTTGTGGTAAAAAACTTTTTGAAAATATAGGTTTTGTTCACCTGACGTTTTATGTGCCCTTTAACCCTGAGTTTTATTAAAAATCGGCCACCTAGAATTTATGGGAGAAGAGAGAAGGAGCACACCACCCACCGATTGACATCTTTGGCGAAAAATTTGTAGGTATTCCATATGGTCATCTTACAATTGTTTTTCTTTGCAAAGCATATTACCAACATCGAGAAAACCTTAACCGCTTCTGATCCCCACCCAGGCCCCCTTGGCCACCATGGCCCCCAGCCATGTTTTCCATTGGATGAAATTGTGAATGTTTCGCCATTGTACCACCAAATCAGCAGAGCCGCAGAATCAACCAAAGCCCAGCAATTTTTATGCAAACTTAATTCGTTAGCTTATTGCAGGTATAGGTAAGGTGTAAAAGGTAAGGTGGATAAAATTTTCCATCAAACAAAAAAGAGTTTGGGCAATATTCCTTGTTAACAAGTAATAATCCACAACAATTTTTAACTTAAATTGTTCAAAAAATGATGTAATTGTTTAAAACGTTTTATCTTTAGCTGACACTCACCCTAAAGCTATTACATTTTCTGGACTCTCTTAGAAATTAGTACATTTGCTAAACATATTTTCATGATTAAAGCTGAAAACTAAGTTTGGGCATAGCTATTATTGCGCGGCCAAAGGCCGCCCGCCGCGAAGAGAAGGGCAGTCAGAGCTCCGGAGGCCGGAGGAGCTCTGTCGCCCTGCCCGGAACGGCGGGCGGCCAAGACGGCTTAAGCAGTTACCCCATTTTTGCGTCCGTCTTTCCGCATATATATATATGTGTGTGCCATGCCCGGCCTCCGCGGTTTTTCAACGAAATTGGCTGATTTTTTGCATGAAGGTCCTCCTGGGCGGTGCCTCGGGACCATTTTTGGCGCTTGGCGTAATTTTGAGTTTTTCGCCCAAAACTCAATTTTTTGATGTTTCAAAACACGAAAAATCATAAATCACTGGTTTTTCAATGAAATTAGCTGAATTTTGGCAGGTACGTTCGTCAAAGTAATATCTTAAAGCTGGCAAAAGGAATTTTTGAAAAAAAATTTATTTATTGATTTATAGTCAAAAACCCAATATATTGATGTTTCAAAAATTTGAACATCCAGATATCCACGGTTTTTCAATGAAATTAGATGATTTTTGGCAGGTACATCCATCAAAGTAATATGTTGAAGATGGCAAAAGGAATTTTTGAAATATTTATTATTTCTTGATTTATAGTCAAAAACCCAAAATCTTGATGTTTCAAAAATTTGAACATGCACAAATCAATAATCAGTTGATTTTGACATGTACGTCTGACAAGGTGGTTTCTTTCAGCTGTTTAAAGCTCGTTACTGAATGTTTGATAGTTCTCGATTTGTTGCTAAAATCTCAAATTCCGATGTATGAAAAGTTCAAATAAACAAATTTAAACATGCATAAAATTCATGGTTTTTCATTGAAATCTGCTGAAATTTGGCATGACGGTTCATCTGGGTGGTATCTTTAAGTGAGGCCGCGCATCTCTTGGCAACAGCCGAGAATACCTTGTTGGTATCTCCTGACCATTTTTGGTGATTGGCGTAATATTGCGTTTTTCGTCTAAAACCTAATAAATTGATGTTTCAAAATACAAAAATCATAAATCCCTGGTTTTTCCAAAAAAACAGCTCAATTTTGGTAGGTATGTCTGTCGAGGTGATATCTTGAAGCTGTTAAAAGGAATTTACGAAATATTTATTATTTATCAATTTATGGCCAAAAACCTAAAATTTTGATGTTTCAAAAATATGAACAAGCATAAATTAATTGTTTTTCAACGAAATCTGCTGAATTTTGCCAAGAACGTCTGTCCTGGTGACGGTCGTTCGTCGTGTCGTAGTGATACCTTGAAAGTGTTTAAAGGAATTTTTTTATATTTCTCGATTTTTTTACCAAATATTTATTATTTATTGATTTATGCCAGAAGCCTAAAATCTTGTTGTTTCAAAAACTCAAACAGCATAAATTCATGGTTTTCCAATAAAAAAAGCTGGTTTTTGGCATGAAGATTCGTCTGGGTGGTATCTTGAAGCTATTGAAAAAAATTTTCCAAATATTTATTATTTATTGATTTATGGCCATTAACATAAAATCTTGATGATTCAAAAATATGAATAAGCATAAATCCATGGTTGTTCTATTGAATATGCTGAATTTTGGCGTGAAGATCCATCTTGGTGGTATCTTGAAACGAGGCCATGCATCTCTTGGCGATATATGTTTGACGAATTTTTCAAAATATTAAAATGAGGATTTATTTAACAGTATAACTCCGATTTGTTTCAACACAGTTGTAGTGAACCATGATTGGTTCTAAAACATAAAAAGCTTTTGTGTAAAACCTAAGCATGATGACTGAGTTGTAATAACATTTTTTTTTTACAAAATGAGGAATTTTTAATTTTTTTAAAGCACACTCCAATCATTCCAAGCACTCCAAGTTGGAACACGCTCCAAGTTGACGCAAATTTCTCTAAATTGAAAAATGGTTCACACAACCATTAGTTTCCTTGATTCTTACGACACGAAATTTGGTCAAATAAATGTTGGATTGGAAGATATTACAATTTGAACTAGGTTTTTATTGGAACAGGTTTTTCTTCGAGGGTTCGAGTCTTTCAATCATTAGTTTTAGGAGTCACCAAGTCAGTTTGATCGGTGAACGAATGGTGCAATTGTGTTAAATAAACCGAAGAATAAGAAAAACTTTTTAAAAAATTTAAAAAAAAATAACAAATAATATTGTGGGTTAATTTTTTGAGATTCTTGTACACTTTAGATATCTCTCTTAATCAGATCATCTATTTTATGATAGCTTAGCAAAAATTACGGCCTAAATTCAGATTATAAAATTTCCCACTTTGACCTAATCTAATACGATAAAAAAGGGATACTAATGAATATGGGTAAATATAATTGAGTTTTCATTATTTGGCTTCAATTGTGGTATTTGGCTTCCAACTGGTAAAAAATTAGTAAACAAAAGTTTACATTTTGGAAGGTACTAAAATCATATTTTTTAACCCTTTTTATTTTTTCAATCCACTCTATATTCAATCCACTCTGTTATCGAATCATATAAATCTGATCCTAAATTAAAAATACTTAATCCCAATTTTTTAAAGATTTTTAGAGGTGAGTATTTTATGATAGCTGTTCAGGGGAATGAAACATTTAAAGACAATAATTAAAAGGGGAATATTGAAGGTGGAATACTGCTACCCTGGCTTAGAGACGGCGAAGCCAGGCGTAGGAGAAGAAGCAGGAAAGGAGTTGGCATTGCCAGAAGCCTGGGAATCCCTTCCATCACTTGCACTACCTGATGGCGCTCATAACGTTGAAGGAGGTTAACACCCGATTCTTGTGATAATTCTGCATTCTTGTGATAATTCAAGAAATACTGCATTGAAGATTATGAAGTACCTCTTTTATTCCTTTGGAAATATATTGATATGTTGCAACAAGTTTCAGATACGGTGTTCTTCTTGCTGCCATCATTACTGGATGGAAAAAAGAGCGTTTACGGCGTTTCCTGCTATCGACAAATTTCTTCCCAGGTTTTCCCTCCTTTATCTCCTCTATGCGTAAACTCAGCAGAGCAAAAATTTGTTGCTCATTGATTTTGATGGTATGGTTTTCCGTCTTCGTCACATGTATCTGTGTTCACAGATCATTTAAGAGCCAAACACGGGATTAGTACTTTGGCTTCACGTTTTATGCGACAGGGTAAAACATAGGGTATTAAATGATCACAAAAGAGGACTAATAGCGTGAAGAAGATGCCAGCATATTATTGCACTCTTTTTATGCGTGAGTGTAAGGGAGAAGAAAGATGGGGGCACCAATAAGCGCCAATCTACAATGAAAAGGGTGTTGGCGGGTGCATTTGAGAGGAGAGAGATGCATCGCGGAGGGAGCATTGAAGCCACTTGGAGACAGAAAGGTGATTGGATGAAGCAGAATAGATGAGTAAGCGAGTGAATGAAGCTGCGAAGTGAAAGATAGTTGGCGTTTTGGCGACTGAGGGCCTGACTAAGCTAGGGAGGGGGAGATTGCACAGAGCTCTGCTTTCCCCGGTGATGGCCACTGAGGGAGGGAGAGGCTACCGAGGCTCTTAAATGCACTGGTATGCCAGCTGGGGGACGGAAAAGCGCGAAAGCTCATCGCGCATCAGTGCAGGGTAGAAAATGAGCCTAGTTGAGATCGCAATCGATGCCAGGAGGTCTGGGAGTCCAGTTTACAACAGCTATAGACAGTGTCACAACAGAGCAGCTGAGGGAGGGAGCACTGCCAGGGAGAAGAGCAATCGAATGCATACGAATTGCACGCAGTACCAGCCTGATAATAAGCAAAGCGGAGGCATAGAAGAGGAAGGGAGCATTTGTTGGCGGAGGAATCGTGGAGAGAGGCAGGGCGAAAGCGGATGTAACACCTTGGAGCAGAAGAAAGGAGGGAGGGAGGCGATGGTGACAGGAGGGAGGCCGTGTTGGAATGAGCGAGCAAATGGACTCCAACAGGGTGCCGCACCAAGAGAACTGGAACACCAATTTCGCCCCATTGGAGCGTCTAGGAGTGGAATCAGGAAGAATGACCAAGGTGTCATTGTGGGCACATTCAGAGCATTGGAGAGAAGGGGGGAGGGAAGTAGGGGGGGAGAGATATAGAAAAGGTTACCTCGCCAGTGGTGCTGAAATGAATTGAAGCCCAAATGCGCCGTAAGTGTTCAACAACAGGAGTTCAAGGCCTAACCGTTGTGCAACAGCAACCGCATGAAGAGGGAATAAGAGCAGTAAAAAGGAGAAGTGAAAGGATAGGAGTGATAGGAGGGAGTGGGTGTGTCATTCAGTGATGACCTTGTAGAAGGACATGTCGATGTCGGGGAAGCAGCGGATCATGGCGTCCTTGGTCTGCTTGGCGTAGAGGTCCGGGGGGCAGGTGAGGGCGGCCTTGGCGCCGGGGGTGTCCGCGTGGCTGCCGCGTACGTGGGCCCGGGCCGTGTCCTTGCTCTTGAAGTGCTTCCCGCACTCCGAGCACGCCCATCCGTACACGTCAAGGTGTCGCCTACGCAGACCCAGTCCTTAGAGGCAGCCAGGAGAAGGAGAAAGGTGGTAAGGTAACCGGTGGACATGGGTCTGAATGTAGCCGCGGTGTATCTGGTTGCGGTTGTTGTAGACGCGGACGGAGAGGCCGCAGAGGGCGCAGATGCGGTTCCAGGGGGGCATGAAGGGGTCCGAGGAGGCGTTGTTGTTCACTACGGCCTGGGGCAGGGAAAGACCGGCACCGTCGCTGATGATCAGACTCCCCGTCCCATCCGAACTGCTCTCCGCTCCCCCGCTGTCGCGAGACTCACAGCGCCCATTCCCCGTCTTTCGAATCACGCCTCCAATCAAAGACTGGCTTCATTAGCGCTAAGTTAGTTGGGATAGATAGGCTTGGTGTACCAGGAGAGTCAACGGAGTCGCGTAGGGCGGGTATGAGGGCGGCAGTGTCCTCGAGCGTGGGCTGCATTGGCTCTGACTTCGGGGTGTGTGGCTGGGGAAGCGGCTGTAGGCATGAAGGTAGGGCGTTGGAGAAGAAGTGGTGGGGCAGAGGGAGGGCGGAAGGAGATGGAGTAGCGCGGGCGGCAAGAGGAAGCCCGCCGCCGAGTCCGCGCATGACCCATAGGCGGGTGAGGGCGGAGGGGGAGGCCCGGGCTGCGGCTGCCTCCAGCTTCCGCCGAATCTCCAGTCCCAGGTCCAGCATGGGCTCTGGCGCAGCAGCTTGTCCTCCCTGTTTGGGCTGGGCTCGGGCTGGCTGGCGAGGCTCGGGCATGAGTCGGGGGCGTTTGGGAGGTGTGTAGGGGGCGGAGGGGGCGGCGGAGGGGGAGGTGGAGACGGGGATGCCGGGTGAGCCGCGGGAGTCCGTGTGGCTGTGGTCCGACTCGTCGCCCACTCCTTCCGGCTCCACTACTTCCGCATCTCCATGACCCATCAGCTCTGAAAAGCACCACTGCTTCAAACTTTGTCCTGGCCAAAAGGCTTCTTTTTTCATCTCTTCAGAGCTTCAGTGGAAGATTGCATTTTTGTCTCATTGGAGTTTGTAATATAGTGAAGAAGAATGGGTTGGAGTAGTAGTATGAGGAAGGGAGGCAGGAAGAGAAGCCTGGGAATGGAAGTTGCATGAGGTAGTGAGGGAGGAAGTGGTGGTGGTTGGGAGGGGGGAAGGGGGGAGAGAGGTAGAATGGGTTGGTAGTGGTGGGGGGGGTAGGTGTGTGTAGAGAGAGTGTGCTGCGTCAATGTGTGCGTATGAGTGGGGCAGGCGGGGCAGACGGGGCGTCGCGTCGCGCCAGGTACGAAGGTAAACAGCCCAGTGTCACCCAGTGTCCCTCCCTCCTCGCTGCCCCGCCCCCCCTCCCTCCTCATCCTCCCCCAGTCTTTGCCGCACACCGACTCCCCTTCCTCCCACCGCTTTGTTCTCCCCTCGATCGATGCGGCGCCCTCCCCAAAGCCCCAGTCGGTGTCGCCCCCTCCATAAGCCTGGGCCCAAGCCAGACAATGCTCCTTCCTTCCTCCACGGCCAGTGATAAGAGCCTGGGAAGATAGCTGGAAGATAGATGCGAAAGCCTAATCGAGCGGACTCCTATTTGCTTCCCCTTCCCTTCCTTTACACAATCCCATGTTCTTTATGACTGGGGGCTAATAATGCGACAGCTGCAGCGAGCTGACTCATGCATTCTTCCATCTGTGAAGCGTGCTTTGGCCGGCTGTCCAGAGGATGTGTCACTGCTGTGATGCATCAATCTATTGCGCCAAGAGACGGAAGGGAGGGGCTCCATCTTTGGCCGATGAGTCAGTGGGAAGGAAGGAAAGGGCCTAGGGGAGGGGTGGATTGGGAGCTGGGGGTGATGAGGGTGGAAGGGGAGGCTGGGGGAGGGTGGAATGGGGCAAAGGAAGGGGGTAAAGGAGGAGGTAAGGTACCATGGACAGCATCGTCGTCGCGTGAGCTGGTGGAGGGGCTGTTGGTGGTGTCCTGTCGGTGAAGGGTTTTGTCGGGATCGCTGTCGGCGTCCTCCTCCTTGGCCCAGACCTCGTAGGAGGCTTTGAGCAGGCGCTCCAGGGACGGTGAGATGATGGCCTGACAAAAACATCCCGCCTATTATGCAAGCTCTTTCCGCTGACAGATGATGCCATGTGCCACTTGCTCTGCCTTGCCTTGCCTTGCCTTGCCCTGCTCGCCTCGCCTTCTGCATCATTTCCCCAAGGGATCCCTTCTGGCCCTATCTTGCCTTCCTCTCCCCCTCCTCTCTCCCATCATCCTCCCTCCCTTCATCCTCCCCTCTGCTACCCTTCCGGCCTGCCCCTGCCCTGCCCTGCTCTGCTCTGCCCTGGGCTGGCCTAGCCAGGCATAGGGTAGGGGGGGGGGCTTTACGATGCGAGGAGGGCAGTGAGTCATGGACTGGCTAGCTGCCCAGCCGTCCTGCCTCTCGCCCCCAGTGTCCGAAAATCAATACGGAAGGAGACGGGGATTGGCTAAGAAGGACGCCGGCTGCGCTTGGGTCCAGTACCCTCCCCTCTCTCCTTCTATCCCCTCCCTCCTTCCCTCCCTCCCTCCTTCCACCTCCTCCTTCCTCCCCCCAAGCCCAGCTCCATCCGCCGGCCACAAGAAGGCCTCCGCCCGCCCCGCCGCAGAGTAAACAAACAACAGCCAGGCTTTCAGCCCGCCCGGCACTGGGCGACAGAGCCAGACCCCCTCTCCCCTCCTCTCCTCCTCCTCACCCTTACCGCCACCCTCCCCTCCTCACCCTCCTACCCCTCTAACTCTCTCCCTCCCCCCCCCCACCTTGCCCCGCGTGAAAAGAAAAGAGAAGCCTCTGCTGGCGGACTGACCGGGAGTGGACAGCTCATGCACCCTTCTGCCAGCAGGAAAAACTCCTCTCCCACCGCTCCTTTCCCCGTTTACACAGAGCCAGAGCCCTCGTAAGCACTCCTCATCCGGCACACTGGACATCAGCCCCCCTCTTACACCTCCCTTCTCTCCCTCCCTCCCTCCTCCTCAGCCTCACTTCCTCCTCCCTCCCTCACACTGCAGCTGGCTAAAGAATGGCCCCGCCTTTGAGGTCAGCGCAGCCCAGCTCAGCCTAGCCCAGTCTAGCCCAGTCCCAACCAGCCTCCCCAGCGAGTAAACATTGAAGGAGGAGGAAGTCTGTGCGTTCATGTGCCAGCCCTCTCCCCCTACTACCTCAACCCATCTTCCCTACAATCCTCACTCCTCTACACTACACTACACTAATCAGCCCCCGGAACAGAAATTCATCCTAAGGAAGCATTAATGGAAGGATAGTAGAGACTGAATAGAGAAGGGAGGAAAGTAGTGAAGGTGTACCCTGGGATCGTGTCTGAGACGGAAGGCGTGTAGGATGACAGCATTGAGATCAGGGCTTTGGAAGTCGCATCGTCCGCAGGCCCAGCTCTTGGCTCCGATGTGGTCGTGGAGGATGTGGTGCGCCAGGCTCAGGACGTACACCGACGTTCCACACCAACACTCCAGCGCCTCCTCTCCCATCTTACTTCCCATCCCTCCTTTTCCTCCTGCAACCTCCTTCCTACTTCTTTCCTCACTCTGCATCCACGCCACAACCTAGCCTAGCCTAGCAGCTGAACAGCTGCAGCAGCCTGAGCGCAAAATGGGACAGAAGGGGGTCTGAGACGGGGAGGATTAGTAATAGCCAATGCAGGGCAGGGCAGGGCAAGGGAGGGCAGGAGGGGCAAGGGCTGAAGAGGCCTCTGGCGCATATGGACGCAAGGGCTACAACAAGCAGGAGGCTGCGTGGCCTCAAGCTGCGGGATTGGGTCGGCAATGAAGGCAGTGAGGGAGGGAGGAAGGGAGGGAGGGGAGGGGAGAGGAGGGGCGGGGAGGGAGGGCCGACTGGCACCCGCAGCACCCCAAGGCCCCTCCTCCATCCCTCCCTCCCTTCCCCCTCCACCCCTCTCCATCTACCAGCCCAGACTGCCCTGCCCCTCGCTGCCGGAACCTTTGACGCGCCTCGCAGTAGGCGCTATGGGGAAGGAGGGGGCATCTTGTCTATGTGTGGATGGATGGAGGGAGGTGGGGCTTGTGCGCGCGCCCTCTGCCCCCCTCCCCACCCACCCATCGCCCTACCCACGGCCCTCCCCTCTCATCCACACTGCCCACTGCCCCCCGCCCGCCCTTTTAGCCCATGGCAAATGGGTGAGGGCAAGGGGACAGGGTGGGGATATCGATCCCCCTCCTTCCCTCCCTCCCTCCCGCCCAAGCCTCCATCCCCCCCTCCCACTGCCCATGCGCTAAGCCGGGAGGTGGCCAGTGAAAGCCAGTGGGGGAGAGGGAAGTGGCTAGGCTGCGGAGGAGAGGCGGGGGAAGCCAATGCCGCCCAGTCCATTTGCCCTCCCTCCCTCCCTCGCTTCCCGCGTCAAGGGTGGCAGTGGAACTGGCGCGGCGGGCTTGTGAAAGCCCTCAAGGCTGGCTCCAATGCAATGGGCACTGCCTGGTGACCCCCGCGCCCCTCTCCTCACCCTCCCACCCCCACACCTTCCCTCACCCCCTCCGCACCTTCACTCAGCCCCTCCGCGACCAGCGCTGGCCAAGTCTCTTTGCGCAAGGACTGAAGCGGGCTTTGAGAGAGGCGTCGGTGCCGGGGGCAGAGGAAAGAAGGAGAGGGTATAAAGTGAGGTTTGGGGGACGGCTGGGAAGGGGGGGCTGAGGCTGAGGACTGAGCAAACACGGAAGGGGCTGGCGGGGGAAGGAGCCAGCGACTCCAGCGCCCGCGACGCCGACGCCACTGGGAGTGGGAGGCTGGGGGAGGGGGAGGGGGGCAGAGGGGAGGGGGGAAGGAGGGTGGCAGAAAAAGGCCCAAAGCACACTGGTCAAAAGGCGGCGCCCAGCCCAGGTGGACCAGGAAGTTGCTGGCCGCCAGAGGACAGAAGGAGCAGAAGGAGAGGAGAAGAAGAGAGAGAGAAGGGGTGAGAGAGGAGGAAAGAGGAAGGAAGTCTGGAGGCCTTCCTTCCTTTCAGTTGGCGTCTGCCCTGGCGTCACTGCAGGGAGACGCTGGCTGGGGTGGAGCGGGGCGCGGGGCAGGGCAGGGCAGAGGACTGCGTTGAGTTAAGAGGGGCCAGGGCGGCGTGGATTGTATGGGAGTATGAGTCGGTGCCTGCCTCGCCCTCCTCAAACTGCCCACCGCCCCAGAGCCGAACGCAGAATCAATAGTCCTTTCTCCTCCTCTGTCTAGCCCCTTCCCTGCCCTGCCCTGCCCCACTCACTGGCCCTACCCACCCCCAGCTCAACCCCAATCCTCCCCTCCTTCTCACCCCCAGTCCTCCCCTGCCCTGTCCTGCCCGGACCACAACGCAGACCCTAGCCAGCTCAGCTCTAGCCAGCCATCTCACTGCCCATCTTCCATCTACCCTCCGCCCTTCCGCTGTGGCCTCCTCCTCCTCCTCCTATCCGCAGCGCCATGGATGTTTGTAATGCCCCGTGCCGGGCGGCCTCCTCTTACTCTGCCCTGCCCTTCCTGCCCCCTGCCACATCCCCTCCCCTCCCTCCCTTTCCCTGGCCTCGCCTGCCCCTGCCTCACCTCGCATCGCCCTAGAAACACTTCCCCCTGATGCAGTAAAGAGGGCTGGCTGGACTGGGGTGGCAGGCACCTCCCTCCCCTCCCCCTCCTCTACCCTCCTCTACCCTCCCACCGCCCCCGCCCCCAACCTCACGACTGCGCGCCCCAGCGCGTTCCGAACAGGCCGCCAGAGCCAGACAAACCACAACTATCCCCCCTCCCCCCTCTCACCCCCTGCACGTGTGCAGACCGGGGGATGGGAGTGGGAGTGGGAAAGGGGCGAAAGGGGCTGGCCAGGGTTCCCTCCCCTTCCCCTCCTCTCTCCCTCGTCTGCAACGCAGACAGTTGAGCCAGGGGAGGGAGGCGAGGGGCCTTTAGGTTGAGGGAGGGCGGAAGAGAAGGGAGGGAACTCAGGTGCGCATTTCCCCCTCTCCCTACATTCCAGCACCCAGTTTCCTGGCGGCCCCTGTGCCCTGCTCTGCCCACTGACACTGCGACTGGCCTCAATGCAACCCTTTTTTACCCTACCCAAACCCTGCCATCCCAGCGGCGCGGGGCACCCAACACTCCTTCCCTCCACTACCCACCACTACTCTCGGCACTGCCGCTGACCCTCCCTTCCGCATCCACCCTCCATCTCCCTCCAACCCCCTTCCGCCACCGCCTCCCACTCCACCCTTCCACCACCCTTCCCTCCTTCCTCCCCCACACCACTCCTCCGCCACCTCAACCTCCTGCCTCGCAATTCAAGGCCCCCTCTCTTTGTTCCCTGCGCCGGGCCTAGGCTAGACTCTGCACTGCGGCATAGACAGACAGAGAGAGAGAGAGAAAGAGGGGGTAGGAAGGAGGGTAGGAGGGAGGGGCCTGCCAGTGTCTGTCTCACTGGCCTTGCTTTGAGGCCCGACGCAGCTGTGCTGCACCATAAAGCCCCACTCACCCTCCCCTCCTCTCCCCTGCCCTGCCCACACGTGGTTCCCCTGCCCTGCCCTGCCCCTCGCCCTATGCAGCTACCCTCCCTGCCTGCCCCACAAGCCCGCCTCCCCTCCCCTCCCCTCCCTGCCCTGCCCTCCTGTCGCATAGCATAAACACACTGCCACGAATGTGCACCATTCACACCCCTTCCTCCTCAGCCTCAGCCTCCCTCCCCCACTCCCTCAGTGCGGCCCTAGCCAAGCGGCGACCCAGATCCATCCAGTGGCCAGCCCAGAGCGCCTGCCCTCGCCTGCCCTCTTTGAGACCCTTTTAGTCCTTCCTTCCTTCCCTCTGCAACCCCTCGTCCAGATGGCCACCCATCCCTCCCTTCCTTTCCGACACCCTCCACCCACACTCTCTCACACCCTCCACAGCCTACACAGCCACAAAAGACACAAATGAACCCACAATTCTTCCAACCATTCCTCAAAAGCACACCATAAAGGACAGGCGTTTGGAATAGCAGAATGCAGAGTAAAAGGTTGGCAGGAGCTGAAATCCCGCTCCACCGAGGTCACCCGGTCAACCGTCCAGAAAAGCGTCTGCGTCCTTTCCACCCTCCCTCTATTCGGCCCCATCAAGGTTTCTACCATCCACTCCCACACTCTCGCCTACCCTCCACCATTCCATCCTCTCCACCAACTGCTCTGCTTGAACAGGCAAAACTGGAGATGATCACAGCAGCCTACTTCAACGAAAAAGATTTCGCAAAGCGCGAAGTACTGGCAGACATGTACAACAACCTGGTGAGCACCATTTCCCCCGACCTACTACACACCCACGCACTTCTCGGTTTCACACCCCCTTTCCTCACAAAAGCGCATGCTCAACGCTTTCTTCTACAGGCCTCTCGGTCCGAAGCCTGATCACACAGTGCGGTAGCAAAGTCCTATCCCTTTTCAAACTTATCCTGTTGGAGAAAAAGGTTTCCTCCTATTTCTCCTGCCTGACTCAATGGAAGATGAAGTGGAATGAAGGTTCTCTTTTACCTGTCGCCCGTTAACAGCTTGTGCCAGAGCCTTCTCAGCTTGCTCTCCCTCTTCCCTCGTAAGCCATCCTCATCTCAGGGCCCTCCTCATCTCACGGCCTCTTCTTGACAGGCATGATCGAGTACGGCTTGGAAGAAGCGGCTGTCTATGCGCCCAGAAGAAAGATCCTCCAGCCTTCTGTCCCAGAACCTCTCAACATTCAGCCATTGCCTGAGCCAGCGGAAGAGTCTGACAAGTCTTCTTTCAAAATTAGACAGAAGTTCAATGTCGAAAACAAATTTGAAGCAATGAAGAAATGACGGAGAATGCTGGATCTGAAGAGCGAGAGGGCGCCGATGGAGCTAAAGAGGGGAGCGAGGAAAAGCCTGCCAGAGAAGGTGAGCTAGCTAAATGGGTTAAACTGGGGGAGAGGAAGGTAGATAAATGAGTTGAGAGCTAAACATGGAGGAGGAAGAAGCTCGCCTGGCGAAGGGAATGGTGCCGGTGGGCCAACTCTTCAACTCCAGCATGGAGAAGCTGAGTGCCTTCGGCTCCCGCATCAAGTCTGCCTACTGGGACGAGAAGACTGCCGGAGTGGAGGTCTCTCTTCTCTCCCACCCACACCTCTCATTTCCTTCCCTTTCAAATCCTGCGCCATGGTTGAGATGGCAGAGGCGGCGCTGGCGCCAGAGCCCAGCTACTCCAGCTTGAACACGGACTCTTTCGGCTTCCCCCTCTCCATATTCACCAAGGCTTCTTCTGCCTTTCCACACTCCATGCCGAATGCTTTGAGAAGGCCATGGTGACTCAGGGTTCCCTGTGCCACCCGTACCAAAGCCTGGCCTTTCTGGACGGCCTGGCCTCGGACAGCGTCCGATCCGTCGTCTTCGGAGCCACCAACGCCCTCTTCCTACAACGCCGCAACCTCGTCGACGCCGTCGTCAGGGTTCACTTCCCTTCTCAGGTGGAGGGAGGGCAAAAGAGAATGAATGGCAGGTGGACGAGGACGGGGATGTGAGATTGGAGATCGGCAGTGCAGAACTGCGGAAGCAGACGGGGCTGACGACGGCGGATCTGCGCTTCGCCAACTACATCACCGGCGCCATACAGCCCGACACTGGCGATATTTTCACCGACGCCACCAGTCAACCTCCTCCTAACGCATCCTTTGCCCAGTCTCTCTCTGACTATGGAATGCAGGCTGGGAAGGCGGGGACGAGTGGATCCGACTCCAGTTCCGCTCCTACCTCCTCTCCCTCATCGCCACTGCCAGCGTGAAGACACCCACTGACGGGGACGCCACTCCTGCTGCCGCGTCTCTGCCTCACTCCTCTCTTTCATCCTAGATGTGAAGGGCAATGAGGGGAGATGTGAAGGGCAAGCGATGACTTCGGAGCAGCCTTTGTGGCAGCCTGGAAGACGACGCACAACTTCCGCGTCGTCAGCACCGGCCACTACAAAGACCTGGCCAACGTTCCCCCTGGGTACAGAGAGCGAGGAGGATTAGAGAAAGCGGTGGATTAGAGGAGAGTGCAGGCACCCATTCGCCGGGGAGTGGACGGCGGCGGACGTGAAGAGTCGCCTGAACAGCCTGCTGGAGACGAAGGAGGGCAAGAAGCTGAGCAGCGCCGTCTCCGCCACCGGACGCATCGCCTCACAGGCCGGCTCCTCTCTACGAACCTCCTTCAACGCCTTCTGGACCAAGGAACCCAACAACCCCACCATCACCACCCCTAACACCTCCACATCCGACCCAACCACCTCTATCCCCACCAATCTCCCTCCCTCCAACACCGACAACAACGCCAAATAGGGCACACCGCATTCGGGCGGAAAACTTCCATCTGTGATTTCATAGCTCCTCACTCTTTCGCTTCCTCACTCCTATCGATTCCAATTTCAGTGATTTCCTGACTGTGAAAAGTGTTCTTTACAAACAGTGGTGATGTGTTTTTATCCATTTCGTTCTTGTATATTTCACAGAGGTTTATCAGGAAAAACGAAGTGCTTGCGCAGACGATTATCTTCAACCACATATAATATTCCATTGTTGCCTTAGCATGACAGCACCCCAACCATGAACATTGTATGAGCACTGCAATGCAAGCAAGAAGATTAGCAGCATGAAATTGAGCCAAAAGGTTTATTTTAATGGCCAAGTTTTGTGAGTGGATGGCGAATGGAAGCCCAAAAATTTTTTACGACAATAATCTGACTACAGCGCGCCATCGCCCAGAAATTCACCTGTGTTCGCCGCCTCTTCACTACATATTCTCAATTTTGAAAAGCAACTTCAGGGCGATCGTAAATGGCAGTCTTTGGTCCGTCTGCAGTTTGCCTTTGCTCAGAGCCTGTACCTGCTGCTGGACCTGATTCGACGCTTCGGCATGCGCACCCTCCATGCCTCCATCAAAGGTCTTGGCATCTTTGCCCCTGCGCGAAGGCTCATGTGATTGTGCGAATCGACGTTGTCCGTGTACAGGCCACCCTGCCTCACCAGCTTTTGCAGCGTCCCACGAATGGCCTGTGGAACATTCAGCAACTTTTGAAAAGGACAGGGTGAGTAGGAAAAGCAGAGGTTGAACCTGTTCCAGCAGGTCATTGACAGCCTGCAGCTAAGGAGTCATGAGAATGACGTGCTTCTCCACAGCCCTCCACTGTACGTAGGCCTGCACATCGGGGTTCTCCTCGTTCCGCACGTCGATTCTGCTCAGCGACAGATTCTCCACCACCAGCTCCACTTTCTGCCCATTGATTCTCTCTTTTGAAGATGAAAGGAGGTGATATGAGGTGAAATACAAATAAAGAGTCTTTGACCATGGGTTCCTGCTACAACCTCAAGCCGCAAGCAGCCTTTGATCGTGACAGGAGGGTCCCATGAGACTCTTAGCCAGGTTAAGCCCGGCCAGGATAATTTAAAAAGATAAATGATGAAAAGTAAAAGATAAAACTAAAATACAAATAAAGAGTCTTTGACCATGGGTTCCTGCTACAACCTCAAGCCGCAAGCAGCCTTTGATCGTGACAGGAGGGTCCCATGAGACTCTTAGCCAGGTTAAGCCCGGCCAGGATAATTTAAGAGGGAGTTTTTGGTAGGAGTGCGAATTCTATAAAAGGGGCCGGAACTAAATTTTTTTACCCCCCTTTTTTATTGCAGATTCTGAATCTCCATACATTTTTATGTAACTCCGCCAATTTTGGGCGAAAAATATGCAAAATTGAGTCCACAACAGCATCAAACATGAAGGGAGGTCGAAATTTTGCCAATTTTTGCGTTTCACAGAGTTTTGTTCACAAAACTGACCGTTTCAACTCTGTTTTACACATTTTTACAGACATTATGGGTATCGATCGAATCCTTAGAGTCTAAGCAATGCAGCTATGGCAAACGTTTTGCAGAAAAAATGAATTCAGGCGCAAACATTGTGCTTATGTGGTCATTTTTCAAAAATTCAAATTTTCCATTTTTACAGAAAATCATCATTTTCGCGTAAAAAATGACTAACATTCGCCCAAGCGACTATCATTTTTGCATTTTTCACAAAATTTTGGTTTAGAAACAGTTGAGAAAAGTGGCAAAAAGGGGTGAGCGGAATGAACTAACAATTATTTTTTGGTGTCACAGTCCAGATTGGCCCTATGTTAAAACATAGGACTTTTGCTAGTTTTAATTTTTGGCACTAAAAAACTTCCTGCTCATCAGATAATCAATATTTCTTAATTTCCTTTTGTGAGCTTATTACCCTAAGCCTTGTTCAAATTTTGACCATGAAAAATATATGAGTTTCCTT
>JASANA010008275.1:0-29112 GCA_030248095.1 Ptycholaimellus sp. GST1_10
TAGGCTGGGAGAGGCCTGCGGCGCACATCATAATTTTTGGTAATTTCTTAATTTGCTTTGGGTTATTTCTTATTTACATTTATGTATTTTTCAGAAATTTCGAGTGGTTTTCTGGTTTTTACCTGCTTGCCTTTATTGTTGGCTGTCTTCACTCATTTATTAAAAGTGCACTTATACTGCAAATTTTATGATCATTTTAAATTTCCATTGGATTCCTAATATTCGTTTTTACATATTTGCATTCTATTTTTCATGAAATTTTTACATATTTAACTATTCTGCACATTGTGCTGAAAATCAATTTATTTAATTGTTTTTTTACAAATCTCTTGTCTAAAGTTATCATTGATTAAAAATTGAAATTTTGAATCATCTGGCAAGGGAACAAACTGAGCTTCCTTTGTTCAAACACATAACTAACACACACATTTTATTTCGTAATACTAATTATGCGTAGGATTTCATGTTCAGTGTCATTTAAACCATGCAGTAACTTCAGTACTCTCCTAATCAACGCAAACTGTTTTGCTTTGTTTTGAAATCCATTGAGACATTGAAGACTTGAGTAGGCCGCCAGAAACGTCCATATAGCTCATATAATTCTCAATTAATTTTATTAATTTCAATGCCAATTGAAGGCATCCTATTGAATGCAAAAAAAATTAAACCTATATTCAAAGCCAATTTAGAATTTGGGCTGCATGGGTCCCGCTACACGGGTGCTCAGCTTTTTTCATGCATCAGCCTCTTTTTTGGTCTTTTGACTCTTTTGAAAACCCACCCAACCCAGTGACCAAATTACAGCCACACCAAATGAATGCAACAGCAAACACCTGGCTGTCCTCAAGGGACTTCAAAGATTAGGCACCCAACCCGAGTGGGGTTAGGTTGCCAAAGTGGGGCTGTAATAGGGCCACCTGTCTGAGAACTTGTTTATTGAGTGCAGTATCACCCAATTAGGTAGCTGCACAAAACTGCGCAGATGTAACTCATTGAATAAACTCACATTTTTGAGGTTTTAAGCACATTCCCGTGCTCAGATCCTTGCAGATAATTTCGAAATCGCATTCTACGCCCTCGATTTACCCTAAAATGTCTTTACTTTCCCCGCAGCTACTGTCCTGGACTTGCGCCGAATGTCTGGTGGACAGACAAGGCCTAGCTTTCAGATTCTGGATATATATATATATTGGGCTGGCGCGAACGGAGCTTTAGCGAAGTGTCAGCGCCCAGCCCCTCTTTTTGACCCAGGTGTATGTTTTGGGGGTTATTGCCAGATCTTGAAACTGATAAGCGTTTTTCTCAACACTGCCTTGGCCAATCAATAAGATTTTTGCAGCATTAGAAAGAGCAACCTCGAATTGTGGGGGGTACTCGCGAAAATTAGCAAATAATGGCTTTCTTTGCTTTGAAAATTTGCAATCAAAAGTGCCGCACGAACTCCTTCCCTTCCCTTCCCTTCCCTTCCCTTCTTCCCTTCTTCCCTTCTTCCCTTCCCTTCTTCGCATCTACTCCATGAACGGGTGTAGGTATTCATTTCACCCCCCCCCATCCGGTTTTAGGCCTTATTCAAGCATCTAGACCTACATTCACTTGGCTCAGATGTGCGAACCAGTGGTGTAGTGGTGCAAGCAATTGTCCTTCTGGCTAATTCTTCAGGTTCGAATCCTGACTCATGCATTTATTTTTTGAATGCTTTTAAAGTTGAGGAAATAACTGGTACCATCGGCAAGCCGAAATAAAGCTCTTTTCTCCTAAAAAAAAATCGATTGCCCCGAGTGTAAAGCCAAAGAAATTACCCTACTAATAGTGAAATCTGCTGTGTCACCTGCATTTTGTTTGAGCGCGCATGAAAAGAGCCCTGGAACTGCGCGCGAAAACAAAATGCAAATGCCCCACAAGCAGATTTCACTATTAGTAGGGTAATTTCTTTGGCTTTACACTCGGGGCAATCGATTTTTTTTTAGGAGAAAAGAGCTTTATTTCGGCTTGCCGATGGTACCAGTTATATATATATGCGGACAGACGGACGCAAAAATGGGGTAACTGCTTAAGCTGGCCTTGGCCGCCCGCCGCTTCGGGCAGGGTGCCAGAGCTCCTCCGGCCTCCGGGCACGGGTGCTACGGCCCCTACGCTTCGCCTAGCATGCTTCGCATGCTAGGCTGCGCTCCGGGGCCTCCGCACCCATGCCCTCCGGCCTCCGGAGCTCTGACTGCCCTGCCCTCCGCGGCAGGCGGCCTGCGGCCGCGCAAAAATTTATGTTCCCTCCCTTTGAAGCATTATTGCTTCCATCAGAAAATGCCCCTCAAGCCTATCCAATTCACGTCCTAATCGAAACAGGATGCTTCTCCGAAGGCAGACAGACAAAAACCAGAGCCGGGCAAAAGAGGCCGCATTTCCAGCAACTGCGCAGGGGCGAAAGCGGGAGGGGCCTAAAGAGCCCTCTCAATGACCCATCGTCTGAGACGTCCCATTTCAAGCTGCCGCCCTGGCCCTACCGTAGTTGCCTAGCATTCGCCTCAGACTGCCTCCCCCAGCTGCGCAAATCGATCGAGGCATGCGGCTGGTGTGAGGGAGGCAGGAGGACAATAGTGGGAGGAGAGAGGGCGCCATGTGGATCCCGCTCGTCTGCTTCAGCATCTTCTGGGCCGTGGTGGGCTGCGCAGGGCCGTTCCTGGTGCCCAAGGGCAACAATCGAGGTCATTTAGCTACATTCTTATCTCCTCACTAGCCTCAGCCACTCGCATTAGCCAAAATATCTTCTTTGGACTCTGGAAAATGTCGTTCCGAGATGGGCAGAGGTTGTCAATGAAACGTCGTAGCTCTGAAACAACAAATTTTGCCTGCAATGCCTTTGAGCAATAAATCGATGAGTCTAATAATTAGATAAAACTAGGCCAGCTAAAGCCAACCAGTCATCGGAGTGGGCCTCTAAAAGTGAACCAGTTTGAGGCCTGTTCCAACTGATGGTGGGCATGACGGCGGCATGTTGCTGGCTGTTCTGGCTGCTGGCTTTCCTGCACCAGGTGAACCCACTCATCGGCCCACAGCTACACGCATCCACCATCCTATGGCTGCACCAGCAGTGGGAGACCTGAATCACAGTCACTCCCTTTTCTGCCATCCCTTTGCTCCCATCCTTCTGCTTCCCTGTCTCCTGCTAGATCTGAGAGCGCTTGCACAATAGCGTTTATTTGGAATCAGCTGACTTGCTGTTGTACTGCTGGGGTGCGAATTCCATTCCAATCTTGCTGTCATCTTTCTCCTATGCTCTTATTTGCGGCGAATTGCTGACTCTGGTTCAATGTGATAGCAGTAAGCAGGCGTTCAGCTATTTTTTGTGCCAGCGCGCTGAATATGTGCATGAAGTGGGTGTGTCCAGAAGAGCACACACTGATAAGGCCAGTGCTACCCAACCGACCAACATCTTAGAACCAGAGTCAGAATCTAAAAGAGACTAAAGATGTCGCAGCAAGCAATGGTCTTTGGACTGGTGACGGCTGTTTATGCCGTGGGCGCCGTCCTGTCCGTATTCGCCACCCAGTTTCTCAACAAGGGCCCAAATAGGGGTTGATCTCTACTTTCGGAAACCTCCCATACCATCCCTGCCATAACCTCCAAGCAAGCTGGGAAGAGGAAAAGTGAATGAAAAGTCTTGCAGGTGTGATCCAGACCATGCTGGTGATGATCTTCGTCTGCTGCTGGATGTTCTGGACACTGGCCTTTCTGCACCAGGTTTGCCTGCTCTAAAGCTGAGCTGATCGAGGAGGGATAGAGTGTGGCAAAAAGAGTGCGCTTTGACAGATAAACCCACTGCTGGGACCGCAGCTGAAGGGAGACTCTCTGCTGTGGCTCAGTCGCCAGTGGCAGGCTGCCTCCAACACCCAGCCTTAGAACCTGCCATGGCATACATCTGCTCCACTCATTCCTTTCACATCTATGGGCCCTTTCAATCTCTTATGCTCCTGTCCTTAAGCTTGGTAGACTAGATTCTTCGTGAAATAGACACCGGTAAATGAGGCAAAGATTGGCGTGAAAATAATGCCAGCATCGAATCAGTTGAAGGCTTTTTGGAGTCCCCTGAATCAGCCAAAAGTGGAAAAGGTTTGGGCTGTTCTTGAAAATAGGCTCTCCAGTTCGGGTGCTCCAACGGATGCCGCAAGCCCGCTCTCATGTGGGCTGGTTGGCAGTGACTTGATGTGCTCAAGTTCTGCAATGCCCTCAGCCATGCCTCAACATGACCCCATCAAGAAACCCCCCAATACATCCGCTAACCAGACATCCCATAGGCTCAGCAGCAGTCTCGCCTTGCCCGCATAGGCAAACCGGTGGCAGGATCAGAATGGCCTCCGCATACTCGATGGAAGCTGGAAGACTCGAAGCTCTCCGTTTCTACTCCAGCAGAAAGTTTCTGAAACCTCGGTGCTGTCATGGCCAAAGCCGACCAAGGCTTCACTGATGCCCTCTTTCACTTGGTCCGATGAACAACGCACAAAAATAATTAAAAAAAGATAATTTTTGTTGTCTGTTTTGAATAATATGCGGCTCATATTTGCTTCTTAGAAATTAATCATCAATCATATCACAAAGAACTCCAATTATGTTTAAGGGCTAGATGCAAAATGACAAGCAATGAAAAACCTTAAGGTTTAAATGGTTCATTTTCTGGAGAAGCTGGTTTCAGCTGCCGTTCATTTGACTTTGCACATATTTATAGCTATTTGCATCCTTGACAATCTCTTGATGTTTTCGGGTAGCCTCTAAAAATGTAAATCATATATTTTCACTTTTATTGCCCATTTATTACAAAAGAAAAAAAATTTCTTGAAATATTCTTTTGCAAACTGGCGTCTTTTCTTAGGGAGCTTGCTTCACCCGGGCTCTGCAAAAGGACAAATTTATAAAAAAAATGCATTGCTTAATATCACATTTGCATTCGAATACGTAGAAAATTTTGTTCTAAAAATGCTTGAATAATTTACAAGTTCATTTTGCAAGCTTAGACGATAAATCAATTGTCTCACTCCATTTGAAGAAAGGCCGCATTGAGTTGTTCCATTTGCGCTCCGATTTCATAGAGCTGTTTGACAAATTCAGGCTTGTAGGTCCAGGCTAGCTTTATCACTTCCATGAAGTACTCTTCGCTATCGTTTGCCTCAAGTAAATCGCCTTTTTTTTAGTATGTTTAATCAAATGAATGGCAATTTTGAGTTATTTTTTGCTTATAAAACTGTAAATAGTTAACAATTTGCTAACTGTAACTAAACAACGAACCTTGCTACGAGGTCTGCCAGCAGCATTCATCACTTGAGCCCTGTAAAATTTTCATCAGGACAGTTGAAAAGATTCTATAGATTACAGTTTATTAAATTTATTCTACTCAAGCTGGCTCAACAAAATAATTTACTCGATATCGAGGAACTGGTTTTCCAGCTGCTCATAATCTTGTCCCATTCGCTGTATCTCCGTCACACGCTCCGGGTGGCTCTTTCTTGCTCGCTCCAATAGGTCGTTGAAATACGCCTCTTCCTCATCCTGTTCACACAATCCACAGGTTTACAAAACAAAGCTTTCAAATTACGGTCGCATTCAATAATTGCACCTTTACATGCAGTTTTGAAAAAAATTTTAACCAACCAAATTTTCCATTTTTATAAATTTTAATAAATCAATATTTTAATAAATTTGCATCAATTCCCTGAACCTGAACATCGTTGCCCTGGCCAGAGGGCTGGCGACCGGTGGCTGACATCACCTCTTGCCTTTAATCAAGCATCGCTTTCATTCCTCATGCCAAACCTGGAGCACAATCAATACTCTAGGCTGTAGAACTGAGCGTCCAAGCTGCTCAGCCTGGCCGGATCACGCCGGCCCTCCGCCTCTTCATAGGCGTAGCCGAGAGCCACAAGCTGGTTCACCAGCTCTGTCCGCCCCGCCCCCTCTGCTAGTGCCAGCAGTTCCCAGTAGTGCTTCTCTGCCTGCATACTGTCCCTTTCAGTCACCAAACTCACCTTAAGTGACCTACGTCCTTTGCAGAGGCAGCCACTGCTAGGAGGGCGATCAGAGACAGAAGCAGATGCATTCTTTTAGGATTCTGGCGGGAGTTGGGGCGGGGGAGCTTTTATGAGCAAGTGGTGGCCGGATGTGAGTGTGGGTGGGGGGATGGCGTTTGTTCAATGCAGAATATGCACAGTAGATGGTGGCAGCGCTTGCGAAGGATGGAAGAGGTGCTTAAGAAACAATGCTCAGTCTTGTCCCCCGGATGGTACGTCACATAGACGTCGCACCACTTGCTAGTCCAGTTGTGTAAATAATTTCAAGGCTGCGTCAGTTGTTTTGAAGAATGGAAACTGGTACTGCGTTAGGATGTAAATGACAAAAATTGACAAAATGGTATCAATAAATCAGGGTTGTAACTATAGCTCTACTATATCTGAGATGAGCAGCGCTTTGAAAACAACGGGATCAGCATGGCTGTCCTCCTATTTTGTCCAACTTTCGAAGTTGCACCTGGCGTGGCACTTTTGACTGAGATTAAAACAGTTAGCACTTGCAGAATATTTCCTAAGAATAGGGGCGTACAGGATAAGCATGCTCTTTTTTCAATATATCTTGCAAATACGCCGGTCCTATGGAGCATTGATGGAAGTTACTGGTCAGTAGGAAACTTGTCTCTTGCAGAACTGCCGGGTGGGCAATGGGCCTGAGAAACTTGCACCATCCCCCTCCGTAGCGCTGAATGCGGCGCATCCTGAAACCTGGGCGGTGGAAGGGCATTGGCAGCTCCTCGATAAGGCGGTGTCTGGAAAATATGCCAGGAATATGCGGCCCGTCCTTTTTACCGCGCCCAGCTCCAGGGCCCCAAGACTGACGCATAAAGCCGCCTCACCGCCTTCCCTGCCCCCTCATTTGCGAGGCCAGACAGCCAGAGCTCTCGCAAAGTCCGTTCATGGTTGCGCTTTTAAATGGCAGGGGAATTGCTGGAAGCCGGAAGCATTGGGAGTCTGGTGGAGGCTTGTTAGGGCCTGCGGCGATGATTAGCTCGGACAACATCGCACCCCATTTGAAAGACGCAACCAGCCACACAGGTGCACAAAAAGTCAGCGCTGACAACCTATATCCCACATTGATGCCGTAGCCTTTACTCAATCCAACTAGTTAGTTGGCTAGTTGGAGCGCCTTTTTGAGTGACGGATTTGGCTCCTTAATTGCTCGGCTTATGACCAGAATCCCCCCCAAGCATTCTACCGGCCAACCAAACCCGTTTTTCAACAACCCAAAACCAACCAACAGTTTTGCCCCCCCCCCCCCTCAAAGGTTTTGCCCCCCCCAAATTTTGCCTTGTATTCTTGAGGTTAGGCTTAGACTTAGGCTTAGGCTTAGGCTATCAACTATGCAGCGGGTGTGACTAAGCGCAAGATACAAACAAGAACAGTATATGACTTTGGTGACCACTATCCCCCCCCCCCCATATGCCACTTGGTGGGGGGATACTGGTCAACAATCAAGGGATTTTGGCATTTGGGGGGGGGGGATACTGGTCACCGAAATCGATGACCAGGATCCCACCCCCCCAAGTGCAAAAACACCAAAAATCGCCTTGAAAGCATGACCATACGTTCATGACATGCACTGTATACTTACTAGGGGGGGATAATTACGTGGGGGGATACTTACGTGGGGGGGGGGGTAGAATTTTGAGGGGGGGGGGTAGAAGCCTTGGGGGGGATTCTGGTCATAAGCCAATTGCTCTCCCCCAAACCAGTTGCATAAATACTCCAGTACTCACGAATCCTTTTCAAATACTACTCTACTCGTACTCTAATCCTATTCAAATACGATGTTTTCATGTTTGGTTTGTCGGTGGGTTTTGTCGTGGCTCAGCATTGCTGCCAAAATTCTGTACTGAAACCCCATCTATTGAAGATGAAAAATTGCCCAGTTTTTTTCTGTTTGCTGCTGTTGCACATTGCCTTCGCTGATGGCATATCGTTGAATATATCACCTATCATGCTTTTCAAATCGTATTTACTGTTGAGAAATTGAGGCTAGCCATTGTTCCGAAAATAACTGGAAGTATTTTCTCTAAACTTCCCATTCGCACCCCGCACGCCATACGGCCAGGTTTCATGGGTCATCATGGAGATGATGCTGCAAGTGCAGGTAAAAACTGTTCAAAAATTCTAGCAATCGAATAATCAATTCCTCAGTTCTCAATTTCTACTGATCTGAAAATAAGTGAAAATCGTTTGAGGTGGTGATTATGAAGAGACAGGACACGTTGGAGAATGGGAACAGGGTGGAGGTGACAATCCCTTCATTCCTGGCCCCAGTACTGAAGACCCGTTCATTTGGTAGTCTCTTGCGATACTTTTGACTTGCTTCCTGTCCTACACATTAAGTTTCCATAGACATTCAATCCAATCGAATTCGTTTTACACACCACTGAGGAAACCGTGTGGGTTCCTACACTAGTTTCAGCATCGGTCAAAAGGATGAAAAAAGCATTCTTGCGCGGCCATTGCTGCAGACGCATAGGGAGAGAAGCTGAAAACCTTCAGTTTTGTACTATACATTCCAAGATCAGCTGATTTTGACCCTTTGCTATGC
Organism: Ptycholaimellus sp. GST1_10; assembly: GCA_030248095.1. NCBI lineage: Eukaryota > Metazoa > Nematoda > Chromadorea > Chromadorida > Chromadoridae > Ptycholaimellus > Ptycholaimellus sp. GST1_10. Next base: position 8,611 of record JASANA010008275.1, read on the forward strand.
TGTGATTTCACAAAGTTTTGCGGTGCTGACCTATGCTGACTTTGTGTTTGCTGTGCATAGGCCAAAAATGGGACATATAATTATCTTAACTCCTTGTAATTTTCTCAGTGATACTATTTTAGTCATCAGAACCATGAAATTCTAAAAACGGGTTTTGCCCAATTCAAAGCACTGTTGAGCAGTAGGGCCCTGTATTTGAAGACACGCCCATAAATGGCTAGGGAAGGAATGGCATTGAGCTGCTGGCTAAAGCCGAGCAAATCACTGTGCGAGGTGATCAATTGAATTGTGCAGTCTTCAATGCCATCATAGACCCACATATCCTTGTCATTGAAGAAGACGGCCTTGAAGTGGTCCTGGCTGACCTGACAGGTGACAGCCACCAGCCTTTACACGTCCTCCTCTCCTATCGCCCCCTTGAGGAACCTCGCTAGCTGGAACAGGAGAAACATATATCTGGTACCATTGGCAGGCCAAATGTGGGACTCTTTTCTCCCAAATTTGCTATTGCCACAAGAATAAATCAAGGAAATACATTGAAAGTCAAGGAAATACCGCCTGTGCATAGCTGTTCCACAGAGACGATGTACGAGTGCCGTGAACCTTGTCTGGCCGCTTTTGCAGGGCAGAGGAGCAGGAAGAAGTGCTGGGGCCTGGCGAAACGAGGGGCAAGCCTCCAGCAGCAGAATAACCCGCCTTGGCAGCTAGACCTTCGCCCAAAATGAAGCGGCCCATGCTGGGGCTGCAGTGCAGTGCTGGGCGCTGTTTTGGAGAAGGCAGAGAAGGAAAGGCTGGGACCTGGGTCTTGCGCTGGCAGAACTGCCGCCTCTGATCGCAGAGGTGGGGGGGTGACGTGGTTGACGTCCGCCAGCTTGCCAAGCCAGGCCAGTTGAGGCTTGCTTCCAGCTTATCCTCCTCACTCTGCAGGATAGACGCCTTGGCTGGCCGGGCCGAGGAACAAAGAGTGGCCTCCAGCCGCTCCTCGCCACTCACCGACTGCCCACTGCTCTGCTTTGCCGCTCACTGCTCCTGCATTTACGCCAATTGATGCGCTGCTTTGGAGAAGGCAGAGAAGGAAATGCGGGGACCATTCCAGCTCAGCCACTAGGCATTACCAGGAGTCCAGCCAGCAGCAACCGCACGACGTCTAGCTGAGATAGGGGCAAGGTGATGTAGAAGATGTGGCTGTCCTTTCCGCGGGATTGGCTCACATTGAAGCACGGCCAGACGGTGAGCTCCACAGGAGGCAGGCTGACAGTCATGTCTCGCCGCTTCTTCCGCGTCCCGATTCTCCATTTTTTTTCCTTTATTTTTTGGGCGAGATTGTCCATTTTTTTCTCGTGTTCAGCGAAGTTCCGCTCCATTTTCTCCTTTATTGCCAGCATTTCCTTCAGTCCCTTGACCAGTTCACAGGAGAGGAGTTAGTGCAGAGGATGAACCTGGATCTTGATCCTGACGTCGGAAATGGCGGCGCGAAAAGCTTGCTTTTCCTCCTCCAGCACCTTGAGACCTGAGCGCAGCGTCTCCAGACCTGTCAGTATCACTCCAGCTCCCAATAGACCCTCTCCCACAACTTCTGGCTAGAAGGATGTGAAGAGGAGAGAAACTGGCTGCGGTGTCATCCAACTGGTAGCGTAGGGAAGTCGGTCCTCATTCATCCATCTAGGTCCAATGGCCGTGACTAGGAGGAGGCAGAACCGAGCTATCGGCGCTGGCGACGGCCCCCTTTTGGCGAGATTGGGTAAAGAGGTTCGACGCTTGTGCAGGAAACGAAAGCACTATAGTCATAGAAAGTGTCACTCCAATCCTTTTGTCCTTGCTTCTCACCTCAATCCTCATTCATCCATCTAGATATTAGATTAGGAAGGATTAGGAGAGAGGAAGAGGCAGAACTGATCTCGCGGCACTGGCGATGGGCTTCGTTTGGCGAGGTTGGGTAGAGAAACGGTGCGTTCGTGCAGGCCGTGCTGGTCGTTGTCGAGTGTATTGCAGGAGCATGCGCGCAGACTTGTCCTTAGCACTACAGGCTTCGGGATGTAGGAGGTGAAGAGTACCTGGAAAAATTTCGATTCATTTTATTCCCATTTCAGGTAGGCGAATCTCAGTTTCGGCATTGCATTTCCAGGTGACTTTCCAGGTGCTGTTCGAAATGAAATGAAATGAAATGAAATGATAGTGAAATGAAATGAAATGAAATGATAGTGAAATGAAATGAAAAGCTATTCCTTTCCGTGCTTTTTTTTGGACTTGTCTTTTTGTCAGCATTGTTGGGGACGCAGTCCTTGGAGTGGGTGGAGGAGGGAGCAGGTGCGCTGACCACCTCGACCTCGACCTCCAGCTCGTCGCCTTCAGAGACGTTCTGCGTGAGGTTGACGGTGTCGGTGGAGGAGGAGCTTTGGGTGGATGAAGTCTCTGTCAGCCTCTTGCTTGGGCCTGCTTCCTGGCTCTGCTTTGCTCGCTTCTTTGAGCCTGGGATGACATCCTCAGTCTCGCGGCATCGCTTCTTCGCCTCCTTCTGCCGCTCCTGCCACTTGTTCTGCTCCACGATGAGCTGGCCCTTGACAGCGTGGCCGATGAGCATCTCCAGGTAGCTGACGGCTTTGCGGATGAGCTCCTCGGAGAGGCTGTTGCGGAAGCGAGGATCGAGGAGGGCAGCTGCTGCAGGGAGAGGATCCCAGCCCTCCCATCCCCAGTTGAGGTGCTGTTCGCAGCCCGCATCGCTCCCATCCAGGAACCTGAAAATGAAAATGGGAATACAATGTGACTCATTTCATTCTGCCAAAGAAAGGGGTCTACTCGCCAAAGCGATCGCAAAGTCCACCCCAAAGATTCTCAACGAAGGAGCGGATGATGATGGGGAATGAACACTAGTGGGGATGTCGTCGCTGAGGAATCGATTGGTGTGGACCATGAGCACTTTGGAGTCCTGGAGGACACGAGCCATGTTGGCACCGGACTCGTAGCGAAGGCGGACTGCATCGTATTTCTCAAAGACCTAAAATGAGATGCAAATGAAAATGCCTGGAGGAGAATGACTGTGCAGACCTCATTCACTGCTCCCTCCAAGGCGATTCCCACTGGGCCATATTTCAGCGTAATTCCAGCCAGTAGAGCAAGGAGGATATTTGTAAACAGCCCCATACTTGAAAGTGAGGGCAAGAGAGAATGTTCAAACCTTAGGAGTGAGCAAAAAAGGATAAATCAGGTCAAGGACTTGTGGCCACTTTGTCAGTGATACAAAACCGCGCCCCCTGCAAGCCTGTGCAGGGCCTGAGGCTGAGGGCCATGGGCCATGCCCCCTGCCAGCTGGCTACGGTAAGGCCCAATGCAGCGCAGCAAAGCACAGTGAGGCAATCACTCTTAGTCAGAACCTTTCAGTAGTTGTTGAGCTGTGCGAGTGGAAGCCAAAGATGATCTACGGAGAGGGCAATGGTGAAGGCCAAGGACAGCGCAATGACAGCGCTACTTGGTTTCTATTTCTATTTACCTCTCCATTTTCATTTCCAGCCAACTGTCTGCCTGTAGGCTCTCCAAGATGCTCTGGTGCACATAGACGGGATCGAATTGGACTTCACAGCACTGGAGGACGTGCAGCAGTTCCACGACATCTTGGACAACACCCTCTTTGGGCTGGACTACGTGCAGGACTACATCAACCTCGCCATCCAGCATCTCCGCGAGCGCAATGGCCAGCCTCTGCAGCATCCACCACGCCTTCACCCACAGGCCACCCGCTCCACGAACACTCCCAGTTCTCCCTTTCCACCCATTTCATTTCACCTATTCCATTCCTCTCCCTGCTTCAGAGCGCCCCCGCCCCGCCAGACAGCCCGCAAGTCCACGAGCCAGAAGCGGAAGCTGATCGAGGCCAAGGCCAAGGGCACCAAGAAGGCCAAGCGGGAGTCGGGTGCGGACGCTGACGACGAGGTCAGCAGCTCCGGCATCCGCCTCATCCTCGACTACAACTGCCGCGACCCCTCCCCTCCCCCTCCACCCTCCCCACCGCCCCCGCCACCTGGACCCTCCAAGCTCCTTGCCCACTAGTTGGCCTCTCCATCCTCCTCTTCTTCCCCTCACACCCAGGCCTACTGCTTAAGTCCCATTCCTATCTTGCCATTCCAACATTCTAGTTGTTCCCCTTTCATAGTCTGGCTTCCATGTCTAAAGTCTCATGCTTTTGCAAGGTCGAATCTCAGTCTTTTTGAAGCTTTACAGATGATTCAGATGCCAGTAGTCACATGATTGTTGCTCAATCACTTTTTGGTGCCTTGTTTTGGTGAAGTGCCACTGCCTTTTTGCTCAGAAAATTTGGACCCGAAGAAAAGTATGGAGTAGCACATGGAAATGAAATACCTGGAAAATGGAAATGGAATTTACACTCCGGAATTTCATCCATTTCCATGCATTTACGAAATGGAAATGGAAATGCCCACCTAAATGCAAAACCAGAATCCAGGATCCATTTTTTTCCAGCTCATTTTTAAATGGAATGGAATGCTATTCACTGGCCGCGGGACTGCCAATGCTCAGTAGTCTACAGGAGGAGGGGAGTGAAAGGTGGGCTGGGGCACCTTGGGTGTGATGTTTGAGTGGGGCTTGCTAGATCCCTGGGCCTTGAGGGTTCCGCTGGCCGTAGGCTGAGGCTCCAGGGATGGCTCCGCTGGCTCCGGCTCCGCTGGCTCCGGGGTAGCCTTGGTCAGCTTCCAGGAGGGTGCCTGGAAAGAAGCAGAGCTTGGGGGATGAGGAAATGAGTAAAATTAGTAAAGCGATTATAAATTTATTTGAACAAAGCCGTACTCAGGATTGGTTAAATTGGCCCCTAAGCTAACAACTAATCTTTAAACAAATGGCAATCTGCTGCGTCATCTGCATTTTGTTTTTGGGGGCGCATGGAAAGAGACTTGAAATGCGCGCCAAAAACAAATTGCACTACAAGAAAAACTACTACAAATTGCACTACAATTTAAGGACTGGTGAATATGCTTTCCACAGAATTCGAATTTTAATATTCACCAGCTGAATTTTGCACTAATTTCAATTCGCTCTGGCATATCTATCAGAAAAACGCCTCCGCCATTCACAACAATTTCAGGCAAAGCCTTGTCGCACCGCTCAGGAGCCCTTGAGGGCCTCGTAGGAGTATGCCGTAGGGGAGAATGTTGCAGGGGCCGAGGCTTTTCAGGAACTGGACGGCGTCCGGCTCCTCGTGCAGCGTCACCAACATCCGTTGCAGCCGCCCTTGGTCCACTTCTGCTCCGAGCTCATGTCGCCTTCAATATCATTACCCTCCTCTTCTGGCTTCCTCTTGGCAATTTTGCCGAATCTGGTCTTTCATTTTTCCCAAGTCTAAGTCTAGGGAAGAATGAAAGACCAGATTCTGCAAAACTCTTCCCAGCCTCTCTTTACCTGTCAATTTCCGTCCGATCTGCGAAGTTAAGGAGGAGCCCCTGGTGGAAGCTAAGGGGGCAAGAAGGCGACGGGGTTAAACGAGGAATGGGCGGATGCCTACTCTGGCCGGGGCGGGCGGCGGGCATTTGGAGACGCCTGACAACTGCGGAAGCTGGGGCTGGGCGAAGGGCCTTCCTTGCCGCTGTTCAAACCATTCTAGTTGCCACTGCCTCTGACTGATGCCTAGTGATCCCGCAACCAATCTCATTCTCCTACAGAGCACCATTTCTTGCTGTTCTGTCATTCCCGTTTTACGGAAGAAAAATAGAAGAAGAAGAACATTAGCTCAGTGAAATTCTTCCCGATGACACCATCACCCCGCTTCACAGCAAAGGCTCCTCACCACTTGTCGTAGGTGGCAAGCGAACAAACCCGCTGCACACCTAACCACCTTCAATCTACTCTGGTTTTTTTTCGTAAATTCTGCAAACTCTTTCGTCCTTTCCCTCAATATCCTCGGAGCTTAAAGCTGAAACTGAAACTTGCACTAGCCTTATCATTCTATAAAAGACCTAACATAAGCCGTCAAACTGTGCCTGAGAAAGATGCCATGTTGAAAGCCAGTGATAGATGCAGAGGGGTAAGGGAGAAATGAAGGCCAAGGCGTAGCAGTTGGCCGAAAGATGGTGTGTTTTGTCTATGTTGAAAGCCTTTGTTGTGGGCAATCGCCAGCCAGCCTTTCGCGCCTTTTCCAGGGGGAAGGCAAAACAATTCGTCAAACACTTGAGGCAAAGATCAGAGTGAAAATTATGCTGGCAGCAAAGCAGTTCTAGGCTGTGTGGAGTCCTCTGAATCAGCCGAAAGTGGAAAAGTCTTGGGCTGTTCCTGAAAAAAGGCTCTCCAGTCCGGATGCTCCACCAGATGCCGCAGGCCCGCCCTCATGTGCTCCGTGAAATGTGCCGCTTCACAGTGACTGGATGTGCTCAAATTCTGCAATGCCCTCGGCCATGCCTCAGAATGAGCCTATCAAAACCCCCCAATACTTCCAACAGCCAGGCGTCCGATAGACTGAGCAGCAGTCTCGCCTGCCGCGCACTGCCCGCATAGGCAAACGGTCGGATGACGAGGCTGTCCTCCGCATACTCCAGCTCCAGCAGCTGCAGACAGCCACACAGCCTCACTTTATCCGAAACTGCGACTGCAGGCTGTTCAGGTTCAGAGGGAACGCCTGCCTTTGTCTGTGCCTGTAAAATGGTTTCTAGAGAGTCTCTGGGCATTTTATGCTCCCAGTGAAATGTGAGCCTTCCCAGAGCCGCTAGAAACCATTTTACAGGCCAGGCCAAGTCCGGCGTTCCCTCTGAACCTGAACAGACCTGTACAGGGAATATGGGGCTCTTGCCTGGTCACTGTCCCCGTGAGAAATGCGAGCATGGCGCAGCCCGAGGCCGGGACTGGACTCCTTGAACCGCGCCGGGTGGCAGAGTCCATCGGCCAGCCTCAGGGCCAGGCCCAGTCGACGAGGCGACTGAAGACCGCCTGGAATCTGCCTAGCCATTCAAAAGGCAACATAAAGCTAAGGGCTCCCCCTACTGGCGGCATCCAGGCAGGAGTTGAGGCCAGAGACGGCCGCGGTTCGAAGGCGGTAGTACAACTGGCTAGCGGCTAGGAAGCGGAGGATGGCGCTGCTGAGGGCCTCCGAGCTCCCCTGCTCGTCCAGAAAGCCCCCCAGCAGGTCCACGCACCACCTTGCAACTACTCTTTCAGCCACTTAGAACTGAGCCAGAGGGGAGTGTAGACGATTGCTGCTGAGAGCAGGGCTGGACTCTGCGAAGGGCCTGCTCAATCTGTGCCAGGTGCTGCGGCGCCGTGGAGGCCTGGTCCAGATGGGCTACCAGGAGCCAGTCTGTAGGTGTCCAAAAAGGATAAGCGGGTCTAAATGAAGAGGCTGGAAGGACGGGGATTGGAGAAGGCGAGAATGTGACAGGTGGTCGCGTCGTCGGAGCCCAGCCAGGCCAAATCGCTGCCTCAAGCTCAACAAAGCGTCCTGAGTAAGCTTCAGGAGATTGGAGGGAAGCCTGAGGGAAGGATGGCCATCTCCCTTTGCAGACAGCAGAGGGCTTTTTCTGAGCTGTCGAGCTCCAAAAGTGACTGGCTCAAGAAATCTGGACGAAAGCGATTAGAGAATTTGGGGAATTGGAATGAAGGCCTACCGTCGGCATTCTGCTGGAAGGTAGAGTAGACTGAGTCTAAAATGTTGCAATCGGTGGCTGAGAAATTTCTGTCGTCAATTGCGGATTTCAGAGGCATTTCTGGAAGGAAAGTTTTTCCTGTTTCTTGTACCATGCGGTAAAAAATAAAACATTAAAAATAAAGATGTTTGGTTTGTTTTTTGGTCTCTGGATTGCTTAATTTGCCGTTTACTGCATAAGTATAATGTAATAAAATCTATGCATGCATTAAATGCAGCTATCACGGGACTGCGAAGCAAAAACGTCTAAGTATAGTGTGAATAAATCGAGTAAAAGGTACAAACATTCGAACAGACATCGCTTGAAAAAAGGTTAACTATGCTCTTTAGCAGGAAACCCGAAGAGTGTAACTGAGCTTGAATATCCTGCCCTGGGGGATGTGCGCAAGTAAAAAAATGCTGAGGATAACCAACAGGATACGACTCTTCTCAATTTCGGCACTTCTCAACTCTCAAACATGAAACAACTAGACATAGACAGGCGCAAAATGGGGTAATCTATGATGCGGCCTCGATCTTGGGAACTTTGGCCTGCGGGGCCTCCTCAGCCTTGACCTGGGGGGACTGCTGCTGGGAGGGGCCGGGGGTGCTGGAGAGGTTGGCCGAATTCTGGTGGTTGGGGTTGATGAGGAGGCCCTGGCTGGGGACGGGGACGCGGATGCCCGCCAGACTGCTCATGTTCACGCGGATCACGCGCATGTTCTCTGCAATGGGCTTGAGGATGGATGAAAGGCAAGGGATGGAATGAGGTGGCAACCAGGGATCTGGGCTGGCTTGGGCCGGGTGTAGTCGTGGCCGGTGGCGGGGAGGTCGGGGCGGATGGCGGAGGAGACTTTCACGCCCTCCCGCATGGCTCGCGCCGCATCCTCCATGCCGCGCACTGCCAAGGGGCAGGGGTTGTAGGGATGTAGGAGGGGATGGATGGGAAAAGGGCAACCCTGAGCCTCCAGTTTGGCATTCTGCTCGCGCAGTGCCTGTATGTCCGCGTTGTGGGCGGCGATCTTCTCCCGCATGGCTTCTATGTAGTCGCAGGTCTTGCGCAGGATTTGAGTTCGCGAAGCCTGTAAAAAAATCGTTCTGCCACTTTGTCCGCAGTTCAAAAATCGAAAATATATCAAAATTATTTCAAAAAAAGGAAATTCAAAAATTCATTTTCATCAACTCTCAAGCTTTGCAGGGGCTGTAAGATGTAAATTGGTCCAGGCAAAAAGGTTGTTACCTTCTCCCCATTAAGCGTAGGCACGCAGTCCTTGAGCGTCAGGAAGGAGTCCTTGATGTGGTCGCGACGCTTGCGCTCCAGCATGTTGTGATGGGCACGGCGGTCGCCCTGGAAGGATCAGAAGATGAAATAAGGAAGTAAAAAGCCAGGAGTGGAAAAAAACCGATGAGCCGGCAGGACTGGGCTGCTGCGAAGCACCGCCCGACTGGTTTCCAGTTTCCAGGCCCGTTGCCTCCAAGGACAGCTCCGTGAGCTCCTCCTTCAAATGAACTTTCTCTTTAGTCCTTGGGAGCCAACTGGGGGAGTAGGTGCAACATCGGAATCGGATTCGTTGCCTTCGGTGGATGGGTCTCGGAACTTCATGCCGGAAGCTTGTCCTCCAATAAATTTGATTTATTGCAACAATTAGATGCGTAAAGTGAGCCACTAGTTCAGAAAAAGGAGATTGCGTGAGACCCTGGCCTTGGCGAAGCTCCAAGGACAGGCACACTCTGACCCACTCACGCCACTTACGCAGCCGACTGAGCATCTTCTGAGAAGGTATACGGTAGGTGCATGCTTGTGCCATGTGAAGTGGGGAAGCAGTTGCTGACGAAAGCAGATGGCTGGGATGAAATTTCACACCAAGAGCACCTGGAAAGTGAGCAAAAGGGACATAAAAACAATAAGCTACTTCAATAATAGTCCCAGCTGTTAGACGGGGAGCTTCCAGTTCCTCGAGCAAATGCAAAAAGTGAACTAAAATGGGCGAACATTTTGATGGAGTTCATCTGAAAGCTGTGGTAGTGGGAGCGGATATAAAGCCACTGGAGTTCACGGTTGGCGGGGCTGTCAGAGGATATGGTTGCTTGAAGGCTTCTGTAAATGGCGCTTTTGAGCACTGACAGGCAGAATTGAAGGTCCTGACATCTTTAATCTGGCATCGCAAATCCTTGGCTTCAACTACACAATCATCGACAGCAATGGCGAGGGCTTCGGCCTCTGCAACCCTGCTAGTCTCAATGAAACCCTCCGTTGCACCGGTATTCGACCCCTTGAACTCCGTAGCTGTACCAAACCCTATTGATTCTGGCCTGGCCTATCTAGAAATTAGGCAGAGTAGCTGGGCAAAGCTTCAGTCACTTCCTTGTCATTTGATCGAACATTGATGAGAATGGTTGCTGAGTGAAATTGCAAGCAAGTAGGATTGAAAATTAAAGGCATGACCGGAATGCTGGTGAATGGCACAGCGGATCTTTCAGCCCGCCCTTGGAACCTGGAATCCATCGCAAGTCGCGCCATAGCGGAGCAAGGGCCAGATTTAATGGTTCCTGGAGGATGGGCAAGTTTGGGCAGAGGAAGCATGGATGCTCGTTCTCTAGGGACTGAGTGCTCCACTGCCCGGCGCCCTCAACTCTCCCTTCGCCCTTCTCTTTGCCCAACCTCCACCGGACCAATCCGTCTGGACCCTGCTTCTTCCCTTCACGTTACTCCATGCTCCATACTCACAAGCATTTCATTCTTCTCACAAGCTCAAGAAAGATCAAACAATGCTAAACACAAAGACCAACTATATCCTGATGATTCAAAGCTAACGATGTGGCGAGCATAATCATAGGGAAAAGAGCAACTAAACAATTCTAAGGCCTCGATTCTGATGCTTGATGTGATCCAGTAGCAGCTTTAGTTGATTTGAAGGGGAGCATGGAAATGAGGGCGCATGATATTTTGCAGGTTGCCGGTGTGGTTGAGTGGGCTTATAGCCGTTCTCCTCTGCCACTGCGTCCTCTGCTGCCTCTACTTCACTGGCAAAAGGTACAGGCACTACAGACAGCAGCTCATTCAAATTGCATCATTAACAGCCTTTCATTAACAGTTCTAGATAGCAACAACTGTCATTTGCAAGTTCAAATCGATTTCTGATTTGAAATCGATTTTTGCCCAGACTGAAGAAACAGATGAGTTGCAGTTCCTTTAGAAAGAGTTGAAAGGAAAGCGCTGCTAAGATGAACTCATACTTAAATTGATGGGATAATGAAGTTATTTGGAACAGGAGAGGCTGTTCAGTGGAGCTGGGCAACTGGTGCTGGGCCCTGAGCGGAATGCTGCTACAGCAGCCCATGTTGGAAGTCTACTCCCCTGGTCGTCGACCTCGGCCCGGCCTTCTCTCCCTCTTCGCCGGATTCAATGCTTTCTCATTCATCATCCTTCAGGCTGCTCCACTCCTTCCTAGCCACAAGGCCGGCCATCAGTCACTGCTTCTGCTTTCAGATCTACTCCGCCAAACTCTATCCCCTGCTCTACAACCGCAAAGCACCCCTTCCTTTCGATAGCTACGAAGAGATGGCACAGCAGCTGGCCAGGGGGCAGCTGGATTGGGTGGTGCCCCGTTTCTGGATTCCCGCCCGCATTTACAACGAAATTCTTAAGGTTTCTGAGCTTCTTAAGGCTGTCACAAGTGGAAAGGGAATCAGATGGCCAATAAGACACTATACTCTCATCGAATATCCTGTGTATAAATCAAGATCAGAAGCATTCTTTAAAGGCCAACTGTAACAACCCCTCAGATTTTGACGAATTTTATTTAATTAAGGGCCATCAAAATAAGCTTGCAAACATATTCATTTCGGCTGACACCTAGTTTCCCCCCCTCATGTGATTTCCCCCCCCCCCCCCATGGCGATGACCCCCCCTCAAGAAAGTTTCCCCCCCTCATGAAAGTTCCCCCCCCCCCAAGATTTTACCTACCACACACACCCTGCGCTAACTCGTCCCCTAGTTGATATTGCTTTGGCGAATTGCAGGTGAAACTAGGTGAAAATAGGTGAAATTGAGTCTTGGGGGGGGGGGGGAAACTAGTCCTCGAAATCGACGACTAGTTTCCCCCCCCCCCCCCCAAATTTTTGACGCCTAATTCTCCCCCCCCCCCCCCCCCCAAGTTACAAATTTCCCTGTTTAGACTGCCGTATCAACTAGGGGACGCATTAGCGCAGGGTGTGTGGGTATAGGTGAAAATCTTGGTGGGGGGAAACTTTCATGAGGGGGGGACACTTTCTAAAATTGCCTTGGGGGGGGACCTAGCCTTGGGGGGGGGGAAACTAGGTGTCAGCCTTCATTTCTTCACTTTTAAAACTAAAACTAAATTTTAAAACTAAAAAAATGGATGTATAAAATAACTATTTTTTAATAAATAACGTTTATCACGCCACGTGCTACAACAAAAATCATAGGGGTAAATGTATACCCTGCAATGTTGGACAAATTTTGGGCGGAAATAGCTTTATTGGCTTGAGCGGGCTAAAGAAGGAAACTAATTGGGTTTTTCATTAATTTTTTTTCAGCTTTCTTTTTGCTACAACATAGAAAATATGGAATTTTTTCTTCTCAAAATTTAGTTCAAAAATGCATTTCGCAAATTAGCGGGAACCAATGACTGGGCTTGCAGAAGGAGCTGAGTCCCGAAACATATTGGACTTTGGCGGGCGTGAACTTGAGGGGTAATCTGGTGCCTTACGGCAGTGTACGGGAGGCTCGCGCTCTGCTCCTCCACCGCAATCCGCCTCGCCCTCGATTTCTCCTTCACGAAAGGCTCGTGGTTGCCTATGTTAGGTCTGAACGTAGCCTTGCTCTATTTCTTCGACCCCTACTGGATGGATTGACCTTAGAAACAAGAAGTGCGGACTGGATCAGACTAGCTTTTACACTACCAGTGGCAGAGACTCTGGCTATTTCCCGTTCACAGCTGCAGTACCTAGACGTCGGAAGGAAGCTTTGAATCGCCTTCTCCTCACTTTCAACGACCATACAGTCTGCTCTTCTCTTTCTCCCATTGCAGGGAATGAATACAACTGATTATCGCTCTTGCTCTATAGTTCTAAATAATTATCTATTGTCTAGCTCTAAATAGTGTAAAAAAATGAACAGGTGGAGTGGATTACGAAAAGCTTGCACGCAGTTGATCCAGAGAAGAATGCTCGGCCTATCAGCTGTGGAGCAGGATCTGGAAGGAACGTTCAACCACTGGCACTAAGACCGTTTGCAGGGCTTTTTTACATAGTTTTTCTTGCATTTGGCCTTGCCACATTCGTTTTTGCCTTCGAGATCATCTGGTTTTTCGTCAGTTCATCATCTAAGTCCTATGCTCTTGCATGAAAGAACAAAATAAAAGTTGGCAGTTTAGTTTTCATTCTTTTAGCCACCATTCCTTTCCTTTAGCATAGAGCATAGTCAGCGGCAGCGCAAAAGTTTAGAGTTCTGAAATCATAAATTTGTTCTAAAAGTATTGAAACGTTACTGAACTTTTGTCTTATAAAACATTTTGAGTTAAAATTTTAACAGGTTCATCTACAAAATCCACTGATCATTCTGAGCAGGCGGCAGTTTTGGCACAAAGAGGATAAAAATTAGTGAAAAATAAAAAAGAAAATATAGCTTGTGAAATAGGAACATATGTTAAGATGTAATTAATTTTTATTGTAATCTGAATCACGTTTCCACTTTGATTTTTGAATATTGAAGATTTTTGAACATTTTATACTGTTCTATTAATAAGTAAGGTTCACAAATAAATTACGCGCCAGTCCAATATGTAAGTTGAAGGCTGTCAAAGTTCTCCAAAAGGCCAAATAGGCAAAGCTGATAGCAAAGTAGGAAAGGCCAAGTAGGCGAAGTGGATGGCAAAGTAGGCAAGCAGATATAACAGAGCTTCCAGGACACGATTCTTCAGAAGGCAGAAAGGAGCGTTAGACGACAAATGAGATTGTAAAACGCTGAAAACTGGATCACAGATGAATGCGCTTTGCCTGAAAATATGGGATTGGGTTGGGACTGCTGAGACTGGGGGCGTGGAGGTGGGCCAACTTTCTTTGGCGGGCTAACGGCGTCGGCAAACTAACGGGCGCTTTGGTGTTTCCAGGCAGTGGATCGCATTGTGCTGCAATTGAAGCCCCAGTTGGCGGCCTTGAGAAGGAGGGAAGGAGAGAGAGGACCTCTTTTATGCAGCCCTCCAGTGCCTTTTGCACACACACCAACGCGCCCTCCTCCGCTGGCTCCTTGAGGGCAATGGCCCAATCAGCCTCCTTCGCCAGTTTTAGTGGCTCAGCCTTCGCCGCTTGCACCAAGTGAAAATGAGCTCCTCCTCCAGCAGCCCTGCAGATCAAGGAGGCAACCCTTAGGGGTGTTGTGGCCGGCTGGCGGAGTGGCCATGCGTTGGGAGGATTTGTAGGCCCAAGGAGATATGGAGCAAACCATTTTTTGCTCATCCCCGAGGAAACTTAGGATGAGCTCTGAGTCGATCAGAATTTGACCTTTTATTTTTACCAAGCTTAGGCAGAATAAAAGACCAGATAAAAAACTCATTCAAGCCCCCTGTATACCCTCGATCTTGTCGTCGCTGTATACCAAAATGGCGTCGATCTCGTCCATGAATACTATTGACTTACATCGGCAAGCTCCCGAAGCTCCCGAACCTGTGAGTGGCCATGCGTTGGGAGGATTTGTAGGCCCAAGGAGGTATGGAGACCGATTGGAACGAAAAACATTGAAGCAACTAATTTCGAAATATCCTAAAATACGATATTTTAAATGAATTCGGAGAAAAAGCATCGATTTAGGCCCTTTGGCCTTTGGCCGGCCCATCTGTGCCGAAACCTTCGGCCTTTTGCATGGCGGTAAAGATGGCGAGGCATGGAGAAGTCCAAGCCATCGCGCAGCTCCAACCTGAAACAGTTGCTGCCTATCATTTATCCCAATTATGGGCACACGGAAGTCATTCTGTCTCGCCTACGCTTGCCTTCAGGGTATGCCAGCGCTCTCATGGGTCGCAAAAAGCCAGCAACTTTCCGGTTCCTCTTTCGCACGCACTGCCTACTCTTGAAACTGAGCAAATAGCAGGCCAGCTTTAGGAACAAAGGGCCTGAGCTGGGGCTGTGTAGATGGCTGTGCGGAGTGATGGAAAGGAGCGTTGCTTTGCCAGACGTTTAGCATTCCGCCTATTGTTGTGTCTTTGATGCCCTGCACTGTTCTGCCCGAATGGTTGTAGATTCCAGAAGAGCGGCCCTATCTGACTTTTTCCTTTTTCTGTCCTGCCTTTCTTGAAGACAAAACAGCCAATTGTCAAAATATTTCATTTCCGTTAGCTGACTACTCGAATAAAGGAAGACTCCTTGCCTACTCAACAACAAAATATGTTGATGCCTTGTTTCTGCATTCTAAGAAAAAATTACAATTTTCTTAGAAAAAGTTAATTTTGACCATTTGCTTCCAACTTTCGGCTTATCGATGGTACCAGATATATTCATTGTCGGAATCCAGAAAAAGTCGACCATTCGATTTGAAATAATGGCCAATAAAAAAAACAAGGGAACTTTGGTTTGATTGGCTGTAAATATTGCCTCGATAAACTTGAGATGGGCAAAGTTTGCCGGGTGAATTTTGCCACCTTGGCCTGGCTGCGTTGATGCAGACGGTTTTTGTGCCGTTTTTGACCTGGATTATCCTGAATCAAATTTAATAATGCTACTCTTTCGACAGGAACGTCTAAGTTGTGCTTTGATCTTGGACAAATTATGCACGGCGCTGTTTAAAGGACAAACGACCTAATTTACACCATCCTGAAATCTGGCTTTTAGGTGCAGAATACAAAGCCCTTAGGTTATGTATCTTGCAAGGATACTTGGATTTTCTTGATTCGTGATATTTTATTTTTTATGATTTTTTGAAGTTTCTATTTTTGTCTATGTTGTAACATTATTATATAGTGGGTTATACTAACCCAAAAAGTATCTCTTATCTATAGTTTACCTGCAATTGAAGTAGGGGAAATTTTTTATTCAGCTTAATTTGAATTCTACTTGCGACTGAAGTGGATGAAATTTTTCTTAGCAAATAAATAAGTTTTATACCTTAGATTGTGAACTTTGTGCACTGTAAAAATTATCGTCAGTCCAATGTAAAACTGGATTAATTAATGATAAGCGAGCACCTTACTTTAATGGCAATTGATTTGGTCAAAATGTAGTTGGCTCCCAAATTTCGCAGAATTTACCCATTAGTTGAGTTATAATTTTTTTTAAAATTTCAAGTCCCAAATTTTGTCTATTTCTTGAAAACTATCATGTGTACATTAATTTAGACCAAGGCATATTTTTTATAATCAATTGCAATTAATTGCAATGGAGATAAGTAGCAGAGTCAGTTAAAATTTTGTTTGCTATATATATTTTAAAAAAATATTTATACATTTTACTTTTTTTTGGGAGCTCAGATTTTAAATACATATTAGTAATTTGGCCAGGTGCTCTCTTATCATTAATTAATCCAGTTTTACATTGGACTGACGATAATTTTTACAGTGCACAAAGTTCACAATCTAAGGTATAAAACTTATTTATTTGCTAAGAAAAATTTCATCCACTTCAGTCGCAAATAGAATTCAAATTAAGCTGAATAAAAAATTTCCCCTACTTCAATTGCAGGTAAACTATAGATAAGAGATACTTTTTGGGTTAGTATAACCCACTATATAATAATTTCATCCACTTCATACAGGGGCAAGGCCCCTATGCATGGAGACGAAGATGGGGTTGGTGATCATCTGCTTGTTCACCACGGCCTGGTGAAGCCCATTAAAATCAGCTAGAAGCAAATGGGCACCTGTACCATAATCTATATATGGTGCTACTTCTGAGACCAAAAATCCTTTAGAATGACGCAAGACAAAGTTGATGATGAGATGCTTGTTCACCACAACCTGGTGCAAGCCCTTGAAGAACAGTTTGGAGGATATGGCCACCATCATTGTAATTTACATCAAAATTACCTATATGGTGCTGTGTATAAGCCAAAAACATTTTGCAATGCATCAAGATGAAGTTGATGATGACCTGCTAGTTCACCACGGCCTGGTGCAAGCCCAAGGAGACCATGTAGAAGCAAACGGGTGCCGAAATCGTAATCTACATCCAAAAATACCTATATGATGCTATTTGTAGGACCAAAAACCCTTTAAAATGCCTCGAGATGAAGTTGATGATGCCCTGCTTGTTCACCACGGCCTGGTGCAAGCCCAAGGAGACCAGGTAGAAGCAAACGGTTGCCGAAATCGTAATCTACGTCCAAATATACCTATATGATGCTATTTGTAGGACCAAAAACCCTTTAAAATGCCTTGAGATGAAGTTGATGATGCCCTGCTTGTTCACCACGGCCTGGTGGAAGCTTATGAAGACCAGATAGAAGTAAGCGGGCGCCACAATCGTATTCTACGTGCAAAGTTACCTATATGGTGCTGTTTTCTAGACCAAAAACCCTTTACAATGCCTCAAAATGAAGTTGATGATGACCTGCTTGTTCACCACGGCCTCGTGCAAGCACAAGGAGACCAAGTAGAAGCAAACGGAGGCCACCATCGTAATCTACGTTCAAAATTACCTATATGGCGCTGTTATATTGGCGAAAAACCCTGTAAAAAGCATAAATATAGAGCTGGAATTGAAAAACATGCAAAAAAACAAAAAAAACTTGATTTTCACCCAAAAAATTGATGTTTCGACCTAAAAAACGCGGAAAATGCCCAAAATAGAGGTGCCTTGATACTTTTTTGGCCCGATTTACCCTAGAACCGTTGAGATCTCCGCCCCAGAAGCAGCCAAAGTGTCTGCAACACTGCGCACGGACGGACGGACGGACGGTCGGTGTTCGCCCGGACACCGGATATTTTTTAAAAAAAGTTTTTCGGAAATAACTTTTTTAATAAGCCACTAAAAAATTTTTGTCCAAAGAGGACCCCCCACAATTCGACCACGGCGCGTCGATTGAGCCTATTTGCAGCGCTCTCCGACGTCTGTGTGACGAGCTACAGCCTGCCAAACTTTGGGAAAGCTGCAATTGGTTGTGTTGCTCGATAAGAGGGGCTTGGCGCTACCGCTCCGCTAACGCTCCGCTCGCGCAAGCCCAATAGGGCAAAATAGGCCAAAATGAAAAAAAATTTATAATTCGTTTTTAATTTCACAATTTGCTTAAAATGACTCATAATGGATCATAAATAGTAGTTTTGGCAATTTAATGTGCATTTGAACCAATTCAATTAAAATTTAAATTCATTTAGTTTTCCTAGATTCCTATGTTATAACATAGGAGAACCAGTTTTTGGGCCCTCCCATATTATCCCTTCCGATTTTAACCCCCCATATATTTTTTTTCTGGTGGCTTTTCAATAAATACAAATTGTATTATGCGGGCCCATGCGAGCGCTTTGGAGGTTTTAAGTTATGATTTTTTTGTGTCTCCTAGAGCCCTTTTACACGTTGTAGCATAGGAAACTTTAGGAATTTTTAATTCCAGAATGAAAAGCGTTCAGCCATATCGTTGTACCCTTGCAAGCTTACAATGGCAACACCTATCGCTGAAAAAAATATGAGTGGAATTTGAGATGGCGTCAACCCATGGTGTTTTCCCTTTAAGCTCTGCTTGAGCTCCGCTCACACGGACCCAAACGCCTGCAAGTCAATGGTTGCTAGGGTAAAGGGTGAACAAAAGTTTAAAAATTATGATATTACACAATCGAAAAATGTAATGATGCAAGCAAAAGAAATATCCAAAAGATACTATAATTTTGTTGTTTCAAAAACGCAAACGTAAAATATAAATTAAGTTACAATTTAAAGTGAATCGTTAAATTTAACTGTAGGATAATCTTTAAGATTTATTTTAAGGGACATATTTTAAAAGATTTCGACCTTTACACGTCCTCAAACTTTGCGCGCCATATACCCCCCTGCCTTTATGGCCGGCCTTTATGGCCAAACTAGCCCAAAGCAAGGCCTTTATGGCCAACATAGGCTGTATAAGATAAAACAAAGTATGAGATAAAAGAATTATGACAGAAAGATAATGAAAAGTAGAAAAGTGAAGCTGAAGATGGAGGTGGGCTCGCATTGGTACTTTTTGAGCAGGGCTGTCTTTTTGGGTTTGGTGCCTTCTTCCCGCCATCCTCAGCTGGTTCTGCATCACCTGCAGTCCAAAATAGTGTTAGTACAGCAGCCACAGAGTGCAGGCAAGCGTCGATTCGGCTAGGGTAAGGGCACAGATCAATTTCGCACCTGTGTGGTCGATCGCTGCACAGCCTACCCCCCAGTCATATCCTACGGCATGGGGCTAAACGACGCTTGCCTGCGGCTGAAGGGGACTGACCATAAGAAACTGGGCGAAGCTGAAGAAGGCGATGGCTGGGACGATGGGCTTGTGGGGCTGATGGTGTTTGTTCAGTCTTCTTCTGCTTTGTTGGGGCCTTCTTCCCGCCATCCTGAGCTGGTTCTGCATCACCTGCAACAAAATAGTGTTAGTACAGCAGCCACAGAGTGCAGGCAAGCGTCGATTCGGCTAGGGTAAGGGGCACAGATCAATTTCGCACTTGTGTGGTCGATTGCTGCACAGCCTACCCCCAGTCATCTCTCCTACGGCATGGGGCTAAACGACGCTTGCCTGCGGCTGAAGGGGACTGACCATAAGAAACTGGGCAAAGCTGAAGAGGGCCAGCGGACCAGGTGGGCAGTTCCCCTCCTCCCCCTCCTCCCCCACCCACCCACACCCAGCCAAAAGCCCCCACCCACCAAGCACGCGGCTAGGGTAAGGGCACCCCCAGATCAGTTTCGCACTTGTGTGGTCGATTGCTGCACAGCCTACCCCCCAGTCATCTCTCCTACGGCATGGGGCTAAACGACGCTTGCCTGCGGCTGAAGGGGACTGACCATAAGAAACTGGGCGAAGCTGAAGAAGGCGATGGCTGGGACGATGGGCTTGTGGGGCTGATGGGGTTTGTTCAGTCTTCTTCTGCTTTGTTGGGGCCTTCTTCCCGCCATCCTCAGCTGGTTCTGCATCACCTGCAGTCCAAAATAGTGTTAGTACAGCAGCCACAGAGTGCAGGCAAGCGTCGATTCGGCTAGGGTAAGGGCACAGATCAATTTCGCACCTGTGTGGTCGATCGCTGCACAGCCTACCCCCCAGTCATATCCTACGGCATGGGGCTAAACGACGCTTGCCTGCGGCTGAAGGGGACTGACCATAAGAAACTGGGCGAAGCTGAAGAAGGCGATGGCTGGGGCGATGGGCTTGTGGGGCTGATGGTGTTTGTTCAGTCTTCTTCTGCTTTGTTGGGGCCTTCTTCCCGCCATCCTCAGCTGGTTCTGCATCACCTGCAGTCCAAAATAGTGTTAGTACAGCAGCCACAGAGTGCAGGCAAGCGTCGATTCGGCTAGGGTAAGGGCACAGATCAGTTTCGCACTTGTGTGGTCGATTGCTGCACAGCCTACCCCCCAGTCATATCCTACGGCATGGGGCTAAACGACGCTTGCCTGCGGCTGAAGGGGACTGACCATAAGAAACTGGGCGAAGCTGAAGAAGGCGATGGCTGGGACGATGGGCTTGTGGGGCTGATGGTGTTTGTTCAGTCTTCTTCTGCTTTGTTGGGGCCTTCTTCCCGCCATCCTCAGCTGGTTCTGCATCACCTGCAGTCCAAAATAGTGTTAGTACAGCAGCCACAGAGTGCAGGCAAGCGTCGATTCGGCTAGGGTAAGGGCACAGATCAGTTTCGCACTTGTGTGGTCGATTGCTGCACAGCCTACCCCCCAGTCATCTCTCCTACGGCATGGGGCTAAACGACGCTTGCCTG
>JASANA010008277.1:0-60951 GCA_030248095.1 Ptycholaimellus sp. GST1_10
TCAATTAAATTATTTTTCTTTTAAGGGAAACGTTAAGCTTTTTTTAAGGGAACCGTTCAGTTTTCTTTTAAAGGGAACTGACACGCCACCTTCCTCAAACGTAATTAATGTCTTATTTAAAGGAAAATTTAAGTTTTATTTAATTATTGTTGCAGATTCTGAATCCACATACACTTTTGAGCGAAAAATACGCAGAATTAGGCTCTCAACAGCTCATATTAAAATTTTGCCAAAATTTGAGTTTCAGTGAAAGTTTCAAAATTGGCCATTTCGCGGTTGCTCGAAGCGGCAAAAATGACATTTTGGAAAAATCTGTTGCGAATTTGGGTGTCCCAGCTATTCCAGATACTCCCAGCCATTCCACTCAGCACTAAAACCATTCAATGGCGTCAGAACTAAGCATGTGCTCTTGCTGTTTAACTTTGCTTTTTTTCGCAATGACAGATTTGGGCAGGGCAATATGGTGGTAACATGAAAGAACCCATGGGAGGGTCCTTTAATTTTAGGCAAGGTTTTTTTGATGAGCATTCTTATTGCCTCCTATTTGCCTGCTTTGGGAGCTCAGCGGAAATAATTTGTTCTCAAATTATAACCCAGTTATCTAATGTTCAATGCCCAAAAAATGAGTAGAGTTTTTTATTAGAAAATTGACTCTAATATTTGGCCCCATTATGTAAATTTTGATGCTGAACACGAACCTGGCCAAAAATTAAAACTTTGTTGCAATTTTGCCCAAATCCAGCAGCCTAATGTTTCAACAACTAAAATTGATTTTTAGCCGTTTCCATTGGTAATTTGCTTTGACTTTGGACCCCAATCGGTAAGGTTTTATGCAAAACACAATTCCGACCATAAAACTGAAATTTTTTTCCAATTTTATCCAGGAGCCAGGAGCCCGATGTTTCAAAAACTGAAATGGATTTTTGTGCGTTTTCTCTGGTAATTTGTTCTGATTTTGGAGCCCGGTAGGTAAACTTTGATATCTGAACACAAATCTTTTCATAAAATTGATTTTTTTCTTAATATTACACAAATCCAAGAACCTGATGTTTCAAAAACCGAAATTGAATTTTGGAAGTTTTCCCTGATATATCATTAAATTTCGATCCCAGTACTTAAATTTTGATTTTAAATATTTTTATTTTATTTTAGATAAAACGCAGGGTTACACATAGCTTAAGCTTAGGCTTACACACATGGGTGGCAGTTCAACAAATGGGCTCAACTGGCTGCCCAGAATTGAGCCCCGTGTTATACTAGTTACACAAGATTATAGGGGCACAACGTCAATTATTGGGACCTCTGTAAAAATTTTCATTGTTTATGATTAAACTGTCCCGAGCTAATTGCTGGTTTATCACTCACTTCACCACTGACTTCTAACCAGTGTGTCCAGGTTTGGCCAAAAACGTGCGAACCCGAACCTGCAGCAGGTTCGGAAATCAGGTTCGGGGCCCGAACCTGAATAAAAGCTAGTTGCGGTTCGAACCTGCTAAACCTGCTCAGGTTCGGAGTGCGAACCTGATTCTGAAGCAGGTTGCGAACGGGTTAGCAAGTTTACCAAGTTTCATAGGTTCGCAACCTTTTTTTTCAAGAGGTGGTAATGACTGATTTTTGAATTTGCGCGTGTCAGAGGGTCTCAGGGATGTTACTACGGTACATTAGGCAACCCAGGAGGCATTGTTGGTGTACAAACTGCCTCTAAAATCGGCAAAAACTGGTGGGCTGTATAAGGGATGACCTAGACTCGTACAAAATAGTCATGTGCAGTGGTTTGTGGAGGTTTTTTCCACCTTTTTATAAATTATAATTTTTGTTTGCAATTGTGACCCCAATTTTTGAACTATACACCCCAAAATTGACCCAAAAAACACAAAAATTAGTTCAAATTAATAAACAAAATTGATTGCAACACTTTTTACCCTCTCAAAATTTGCCAAAATATCGTTTTTAACTAAAATTTTTGAACTGCCGCCCAGGACTTGGCCTGGGGGCAGTACTAAGGATTCAACCCAAAAAAAACACTAAGTCCAAGACCCCAAATTTTATTAAACATCAGTTGACTGGGTAACTTACTTTGGATCAATTAAATAGGGAATATATTTGAGTAATGGATTCAGGTGGCTACCTATCCTAACTAAATGCATTCTACTGAAACAACATGGGAAAGAGTTTGGTCCGATTGTAAGGGGCGGCAGTTCAACTCATGGGTTCAGCCACTTTGTGCAAATGAACCCCATGTTATACTAGTCTGAATACGCATGGTATAAGCGAGTGGACAGCTGGAGTGCTAGTGGTGTAAGCGATTGGACAGCTGGATGGAACTGGTAGGCTCGATTCCTTCCTTCCTTTATTAATTTGTGAATCAAAAAACCAAAATCGTGTGTCCAATTCTCATAAGTACAGCTTTATTTCCTTATTATTCAGCTGCAAAAACCTGAAAATTGCTTTCCAAGAGGGGAGGAAAAGAGGTCAGAAACACGCCTACAGTGGTGACACTGCAATACTGAACAATACCGCGCGTTTTCCCTCCCTCCCTGCAGCTCAGGGCGGAAAAAACCAGCTCAAATAGCAGGTTTGGGGCAGGTTCGGAAATTTGCGAACCTGCCCAAAGCAAGTTCGGAAACTTGTTGCCGGTTTTCGAGTTCGGAAGCAGGTTCGGAGAAGGGCAGGTTCGGGCCTTTTTTGGCCCCCGAACCCGAACCCGAACCTGATAGCTGGTTGCGAACTTCTGACCACACTGCTTCTAACCCCTCCCCCCAACAAATGTTAATTGATAATTGTTCCACAAACGTGGTTGCTGACGGAAGCCAGTGGTAATCTTGGCAAAGTAGAAGAATAATATGTGAGGCCAAAGGTTAAATACAGAGGTAAACACAAAAGCACCAATACTTTTACTGAGGTACTTCCAATAATGGACGATGTGCCCCTATAACCTTGTGTAACAAGTATAACACAGGGCTCAATTCTGGGCAGCCAGTTGAGCCCATTTGTTGAACTGCCACCCATGTGTGTAAGTCTTTTTTTTATCTGCACGAAATTAAGCTATGCCTAAGCCAATGTTACCTACGTTACCTAAACTAAAGTTTATCTACTGTGGCCAAAATATAGTGATATATCAAGGAAAAAGTCAGAAATTCAATTTCGGTTTTTGAAACATCTGGCTCTTGGATTTGTGTAAAATTGGATAAAAAATCAGTTTTATGGCCGTTTTTGTGTTCTGCATAAAAACTTACCTATTGGGGTCCAAAGTCAAAGCAAATTACAAGTTGAAACGGCTAAAAATCAATTTTAGTTTTTGAAACATTAGGCTCCTGGATTTGTGCAAAATTTCAGAAAATTTTAATTTTTTTGGCCAGATTCGTTTTAAGCATCAAAATATACCCAATGAGGCCAAATATTAGAGCCAATTCCCTAATAATAACCCCTAAATCAGTTTTTGGCATAAAAACATTAGATAACTGGGTTTTAATTCGAGAACAAATTATTTCCGCTGAGCTCCCAAAGCAGATGGATAAGAGGCAAATAGAAGACTCTTCAAAAAACCTTGCTTAAAACCTTGCCATATTGCCATGCATGTCAAGGACCCTCCCATGGGTAGTTTCATGTCACCACCATATTGCCCTACCCAAACCTGTCATTGCGAAAAGAAGCAATGTTAAACAGCAAGAGCACATGCTTAGTTCTGACGCCCTTGAATGGTTTTAGTGCTGAGCAGGGTAAATATCCAAAGAAACTAGTCTAATATATGGTTTTATTGCATACTAAGACAAGCCCCCACAGGGGCCAACTTTTGGGACCCCCAGGGGGCCCAACTTTTGGGATCCCCAGGGGGTCCAACTTTTGGGACCCCCAGGGGGGCCAACTTTTGGGACCCCCAGGGGGGCCTTCTAGGGGCCGCATACATTCCTGAGACGAGCTGTAAAAATTACAAAATTTTAGACTTAGAACACAAGATAAACCGTATATGTGATTTGAAAAATGCCATTAAAGAAGGTATCATCCTTATTTTAAAGAGCCATACTCTGCTGGACTGAGCTGAACGTCATAAATGAATGATCCGTGGTAGTCAAAGGGAGACACTCGATTGATAAGGTTGATGCAAAATGTCTCCACCAGAAGGCTCACCAGAAAGGCCACCCAAAGGTTTCGCGTCAGAATCTGAATTTCACTTTGACCCAAGGTGCTTGAACTAGGATAATAAACCTTAAGGAAACGAAAGTGATCCGAATTGGGCTTCTCATCAAGTAGCATGAAGCCGCGACCTGTGAAATGAAAGGGCTTGCTGAAGTCCACCACCGAGGCGCGCAGTGAGTTTATGGACATTGAGGCTACTACTAGTTCTCCCTCCTTCAACATCCCCTTCTACATCACCACATACAAAGCCAAACAATTGAAATGACGTGATCAAGGAGATGGCGAAGGCATCCGTTCCACTCTCCATCTTCTCCGATGCCACCCCAAAGCTTGTCCTTTGGCAAGAAAATGTCGTAGGTGAAATTGAGCCCGCTACTCATCAGCAGCAGAAAGTCAAGCATCATTCCTGCACAAGTGAGACTGGCGCAGAGTTGAGAATGGTGTGTGAAACCTTGGAGGCAGTGCCTGGGCATTGGTTGAGGCCATCGAAGGGGTGGGCAGTGAGGTTGTAGAGCGAGGAAAGGGTTTTCATACTGCATGAACACCCGCAAGTGGAGTCCAGATAGACTTGCGCTGTTCGACTCATTTCCTAGGCCAGATTCCATAACCCCTTCACTTCCAGAGACTGATTGATAGTGCTCAAAAAGAGCGCTAGTCGAGACTCACATCGGTTGTCATGGCAAGTATTTGCTGTCATAACAAATCTTTTAAAAAAGTATTCATATCTGCTGTATTACTGCCAGACCTTCTTTATATATTGCAGGTACAAAAGAATAAGATTAATGTATCAATATGTTTTTGATAATTACTTACAAGCCAAGAAATGTGGTCAATTTTAAAATTGGATCTTGTTGGTTTCAAAATACACCTCACACAAATCATTGGATCTGTTGGTTCCAAATATCCAAGATATGATTTACATCCAAATATATGATAGTACCAGTGCTCGTTTTCACTTTTAGTTTTTTGCGGTCAGAAAATGAAAGAAGCAATGCAAAAGGAATGAAGTAGCAATAGTGAAGGTGTTGGAGCGAAGTTAAGGGGTGATGAAAAGCCTGGGGTCAGTAATCAGTCCTTCAAGCAGGCTAGTTTACCACTGGGTTCTATCCAACATTAAGACAGTTGCCCGCTCCGCATGATTCTGCTTTCACCCATCGCTGACTTGACTCCTTCCTTCATCTTTAGAATTTAGGGCTATTAAAGTGTTGGTTGTATGTTGAAAGTGTAAGGTAGGGTGTAAGTGGAAGACAGGAGAGTCATTGGTGTTTGAGGCGGGCGGTTTTCCACTCCGCCAAATTGAAGCATTCATTGCCTCTTCAATTGGTCGTTGGTGGAGCGCTCTTCCCCCTGCCCGGAAAAGCTGAGGAAAAGGGCCGCCAGCGAGCTCATTTCTCCTCCCTCCACCTCGTTCTTCTCCACTGCCAAGCCGCCAAGCCCTTGCCGAAATCTGGGCCAGAGATTTATCGCTTATCCCGTGAAAGCTGGCCAGAGAGAAGAGCTTCTTTGCGCCATCCAAATGGTGGCCTGATCGATGGCTGACTAGGGCAAGGAAACGATGCCAACCGCATTATGCATGAAGCCTCTTTGCTACTTTAGTGCACAAAGAACACCCTTTCCTTCTCGCCCGCGCCACCTACACGCCCCCCACCCACACGCCTCAGGCCTTTGATGCTCTGCGCAAGCCCCCTCCCCCCTTCTCCCTGCGCCGGAAAAAGCGCTCCCCTCCAACTTCCAGCTAATGTCATTTGTAGTCCAGCTTCATGGCTGAGGGGGGAGGAGGCGATTTTCTCACAGAATTTGAGATTAATAGGCTTAGCGGAGGGTAGAGCGAAAGGTGAAAGTAGTGGGAGGGAGGGAGGCAGGGGCGTCATCGCGGCCCCCCTCTTCTCATTCATGCATGCTTATGTGGCCCAGTTGCCCAGGGGCCTCCTCTCCGCTACCTTGCTGATTCTCCTACTGCCTCCTTCGACAGGCAAGCCATTTGATGCCGTGCCGACGGGCTCACATTTACCCCGCTCATTAGCAGGCCTGCGGCGGGGGCTACGAGCGACTTTTATGGTGGCCTTTTTGGGCCCTGTTTTTAAGCCATATCGACTGGGTGGGGAGGGAGGCTGGACTCCTTCATCCCTTCTTGCCTTCCTTCCTTCCTGCACTCCTTCTGGACAGGAAGGAGGACATGCTAGGAGGAGGAGGAAGAAAGCTTTTCCATGCCCTGCTCACCACTCCCCACTTGAAGACTCATTTCCCACACGCTTACTCCTCTCTTCCTCTCTTCCCCACCACTTTCATCATTCCCTTCACCAATTCCTTGCTCTAGGCCTCCCGGCAATGCCACTGCTCCCACACTTATTTCTCTTCTCTTTGTCGTTTTGACAACCTCCTTAACCTTGTTATTGGAGCTATTGCAAAGATGAAGGAGGGCAAACTAACCCAAGAGAGCGATAAAAGGGGACTTTTTTGAGAGTAGAAGCTGGGGCCATGGGGATGTGGGGATTGAACAAGCAATCTCAGGCTGCAACTTGTGCCTAGGCAGGGTTAGGGAGAGGTCTCTAGAGATTGCCTGGCCTGGATGAAGCTTCAAATTGATTGCTTTCCGATGGGACCCTGGCCACAAATCCCGCCTTCATATCTCCGCCGCGCATCTTCCTTCATACTACCTCATCTGCCCAACTATCACCCGTTCCTGCCCTTTTGATCATTTTAAATCTTCCTAGGCTCTATTTGAAGAGCATCAGCTTCCAACAATTAAAACTTGTGGTTGCTGGAGGCAAATAAATGGGGAAATAAATACTTGGGCTGAAGACGAGATGCTGATTTCTCTGTTACTGCTGGTAGAAGGGGCAAAGGCGGCTTACAACGCCTCCTTCATCGCCAGCATCACCAACCTTCTCGACACTCTGCTCGACAACTACGACGCCAAACTTCGTCCCGATCATGCCCGTGCCTTCTCCTACCCTCCTCCCTCCCTCCTCCTCTCTGCATAGTTCACCTGGTTCAAGGTGGAGTGACAGTTGTCACCGTCCACATGTCAGTTCTCAACATCGGCCCAGTTTCGGAAAAGGACATGGTAGGATTCTCTCATTTTCCTCCAACTAAAGAGCGAAGAAAAGTGGGCCTAGGAATTCACGATGGATTGCTATTTCCGTCAGTCCTGGTACGACGAACGGCTTCGGTACGATGGGCCACTGCCTCAGCTTCTGCTCGCTTCTAAAGTACTCAAAGAACTCTGGCACCCCGACACTTACGTTCGGTCAACTCTTCATTTCCCGCCTATCCATTTTTCATCAACAAACCCAATAAAATTTGCAGAAACGGTCGTCAATCTTATTTGCATACACTTACCGTGCCCAACATCCTACTGCGGGTAAATTATTTTTATTCATTAAAAAAATTCTTTAATCTATAACTAATGATTAGAAGTGAATAAGACACGTGATTCTTTGACGTTTTATCTGCTTCTTTAGCAAAATATAGGATTTCTGACACTGAAATCTAAAAAAATTATATTGAAAAAATATTCACGATTGAAGTAAATTGATTTCAGGTATATACAGATGGCCTGGTCTATGTTTCGCAACGGTTCATCGTCTAAAAACTTGCTGTAATTTTCAAGAGTTTCAGGTTTACAGACTTACGATAAGGACTCGCTGTCCAATGTACCTGAAAAAGGTTAATCGATCGATACCAATCCAATGATTCGTGAAAAGAACTGGTTTGACTTTCAGTTCCCCATGGATACACAAATATGTCCGGTGAAAATTGGAAGCCTAGGCTACAGCAGGTTGGAAAAGGCTATCTTGGAAACCTCCAAATCACAGCTTTTACAGCAGCGAAGTAGTTTACCACTGGAAGACGGTGAGCGTAAATCAAAACATCGACCTCTCCCAATACCAAATCAACAGCTTCTTCTGGAACGAACGCAACATCTCCGATCCCAGAAACATGCTTGACGGTTGCCCATTTCAACTGGCTCCGATTATTTGGGCCCAATACTAGCCTTTCAGCTCCGCTATCCACGCTGGAAACATACTTTGAGCTGGAACGGCAGCAGGGTTTCTACATTCTACAGATTTACACGCCCTGCTCCCTTATCGTGGTCATGTCCTGGGTCTCCTTCTGGATCAACAAGGAGGCTTCTCCGGCTAGAGTGGTTGGCTAGGGGAGGAGGGAGGGGCTGAGGCATGGGAGGGGATGCGGCGGATGAATTGAAGGGCTTGGGTGTGATGACGGTGCTGACGATGTCTACGCTGGGACTCGGCGGTCGGGACGATTTGCCGCGCGTCACCTACTCCACCGCTCTCGACATCTACATCGTCACCTGCTTTGCCTTCGTCTTTGCCAGTTTCCAATCTCCATCCCCAACTTCCACTCCTCAGTCCGCTATTCGGCTCACAGGCCTGGTGGAGTACGCTCTCATCAACTTCGCCTACATGCTCATTGTCAACAAGAGGGTGCAGTGCATTTTCTTCTAAACTCGACTAGAGCGGAAGGCGGCTGTTTGGTTGAGAGAAGAGACATTCGGGAACGCAATGGAGTGGCCTATCCTGAGCGTAAGAGGACCCGCATGATGCACAGTGCCTTCTCTGCCTCCTCACTCATCGGACAGGACCCTGTAGTTATCCTCCTCATTTCCTACCTTTCGCAACCTTTCATGTTGGCCACCCTCCAGTATGATGGGACTTGGGAGACATTCGCGAAAAATCTGCACAACGTTGGCCGCATTGACTCCATAGCCAAGGTTTGGCCATGGCTCAATCATCTTCGTCTAAAGGCAGCAACTGCAGGTGCTATTTCCGCTCAGCTACAGCCTCTTCAACCTTTTCTACTGGATCAGCTTCCTTTACATAATACCAGATGAGATCCACGAACACCTTGATGTTCCCCTCAGTAGCAGAAGACATCCATAACTTTACACTGCTGCTTTACCCAATCATCTGTTCTGTACTTCAATGGTTGTGCTTATAATAATGTACACTTCATTCTTCAACATTTCAAAGCTACCTGAACCTTATAGGTCAACAACAATGCTGCAATTAAAAAAACGAATGGAATATTAGAGCCCTTGTCGAAAAGCTTTAGATGCAAGCATAGCAAGAATGATGAGGAGCAAAACAGAAATGACGATGCCCGCCGCCACTAGCAAAGCCTCTTGACTATGCCGTTGCCACCATCCTGGCAATTCTTGTACTTTTAAGATTGTCGAAGAGAAGATGAAAGCAGGACCATGAGAAGAGGGAAGGCGGCCGCGACGCACGCACAGCTCTCGACTAGGACCCCCGCACAGCGCCATAGCCAGTGCATGGCCGACTTGGTAATTCTCTGCACCCACCTTTTTTATTTCAACTCACTCTTTCCCTCTCAAGTGAGTATATGAGACCAAGAACGCCAGCGAATAGGTGTGAGTAGGGGCCGCTGGCGTAGATGGCCACATCCTCACCGCTGTGACTCGCTTTCTTTCGTCCTATGAACGTCGGCTGCTGGAACTCCGCGCCTCAAACATTCTCTCCCTACTGCTCAAAAGCCAACATGAGAGAGGCCAGACAACTTTGGGTGTTGACTCCAGTTAGATTGCGCCTGGTGCTGTTGGCCTGGAGTCCTGCGGGTCCGTTGGCGAATAGGAGTGGTGTGAGGGGGAGTCCGTCTAGCACCTCCTCATCTTCCATCTGGCCTGCCAGCAGACTAGCAGTGACCTTGGCCAGGAAGAGGGAAGGAGATATGTGCACCGAGAATGTTGGTGCTGATGTGCGGGAACCCAGCGAGCATGAGAGGGTGTCCGTGATCGGCGGTGAAGAGGAGGAGGGTGTCGGGTCCGGCGGCGGCCTGAAGGAGGCGGAAGGCATCCTCCAGAGCTACAGCTTCTTCCAGCGCCAGCGCTGCCTTGTTCAGGTGAAGAGCTGTGTCTATCAGACCGCCTCAAATCATCCTATGCCATTAAGCTGTCGAAATTATGAAAGAGGGTAAGAAATTCTTTCATAAGAGCGACAAAAAAAGAGCTTTAAAATTGGTCGAGTGGAAATCCTCTGCAAAGCCAACCTTCGACCAAAAGGACGTAGCCATTGGGTCCTCTTGAAAGCATGTTTGCAGCTGCTTTAGCCATTTCGGCCAAGCTGGGTTCTTTGCTCTCGGAGCCCTTTAGAAGGGAAAACTCCAGAGCATCATCAGAAAATAACCCTGCAAGATTTCACGAAAAGTGGATAAATGTTAAAATTTGAAGCGATTTGTAGGCACCTAAAAGGTATTGAAGGCTTTGCTGGGTCAAATTGAGATTGAGCAGCTCCCGACGACTGCTCACATAGCTTCGTCCCGGACTAATCTCCAGCCATTCCTCAACCCTTCCACTCTGAGCAGGTTTGCCTTGTCGATCAAGCTAAACTTTGACGAGATGACGATGGTCTTTGCGCGATCCGCCCTTCTTCTCTGGCAGGAAATGGCGCCTCCCTCCGCCAAGGACCACCTGAGCAGCTATGTATTCAGCGACGACTGATAGCTGTGAGGGAGGCACTCGAAGGTGTCGGCCGGGTGAGTGCTGGACGAGCTGTGCGGCGATGTCCTTGCAGTGCCTGGCTTGTGGAGGAAGACGGGAGTCGTCCATCCACCAGCGCCAGGCGGCGGAGGCGTAGGCAGCGGCCGGACTCGCGTGCGTCACCGCCGTCGTTGTCACCAGCCCTGTCCACTTCCCTCAAACGCCGCTCTTATCTTCTTCTCTCTGGACAGGGCAAGAGGCAGGTTGCCTTGCTTCTGGGCCCAGGCGAATATGGAATCAAGTGGGTGAAGGAGGGCAGCAGTGCAGTTCCCCGCCTCCACCTCGGGCCCTACCTGTCAACGGCTCTGGGCGGTGGGGAAGGGGAAGGATGATGATGGAGGAAGTGACGCCGAGAGTTTTGAAGCGGCTGCGAACAGCGCTGAAGTAGGCTGTGGCTGAGGCTCCGCTGTCAGTTACGTGTCTGTCCAGGCAACGCGTCTCAACCACCCTTGCTTGGCCTGTGATCATGGAGTTTGGCTGGAGGGCTGAGGCCAACCTTGACGAGGCCAACATTGGGCAGCGTTTCCCAGGCCAAAGGGGTGTCCAGATCACGGCCTTCCTTCTGATTCCGATAGATGCTGAAGGAAGGAATGGTATTGAGTGGTGATTGGTGGGGTGTGGAACCGAGCAGCGGTGTTGGCTGGAATGCCGAATCCGTCAGCGAGGAAAAATATGACATTCTTTGCAGCCGCTTCGTAGGGCAGATCTTCCAAACTTTTGCGTAGCCACTTTTGTCCCGCATTCAGCCAGTAGTAAGTTTTGCCTTCCCACATTTCATTTTTCTTCACATTGCTTACAGTTTTATTAAAAATGGCGAAATTTTATAGAGAAAACTTCCATGGGTTTTCGTCAATAGTATATATACTTAGGTTATTTGAGAAAGCTAACCTTGCTCTCCGAAATCGAACGCTATAGTTAAGCATGGCAGGCTAAGAAGTTTGAATAGGTTCATCCGAAAAGGGAATCGCAGTTTTGTTGAACTACAGGGTGTTCAGGTTACCAGGAAACGCCTGACTTTGGGTGGTCACCACTACCTCAATTTAGAACAAAATGAAAAATCATTTGGTGGAAAGATGTATCCAAGTGTCTAGTTTAAATGTGTAAATTTATTCGGCAATTTGTTTTGATACAAGCGATTAGCTGCAAATTTGGTGAAACATGGTATTTTTGAAAGTGTCAAATTTTTGCTTGCCAGCCACTGCCAATATCTTGGCTTGTTTTATTGGGCTGCCTGCCATTGCATGTACCCAGTTCACATCACAAATCACTCAACTATGTCTCCCCAACATCTGATTTACCTTTTCCGTTTTTTGCTGCCAGTGGAGCCATGGAGCTGCATGACCTTCCAGACGGTTCCTCAGCTGAGGCTTTTGTTGGGGAGGGTAGCCTGAATCTGGGCATTGCTCTGTCCAGCCTGGTGGAGACTGATGATGGTGGCTCGAGTTTCTTTTGAAAGCAAATGCTGGGAAGAGATGGTTGAGGGATTTGTGATGTGAACTGGGCACGTGCAAGGGTTGGAGGCCCAATAAAACAAGCCAAAACATTGGCAGTGGCTGGCGAGCAAAACTTTGACACTTTCAAAAATACCATGTTTAACAAAATTTACAGCTAAGCGCTTGTATCAAAACGAATTGCCAAATAAATTTACACACTTAAACTAGACACTTGGATACATCTTTCCACCAAAGGATTTTTTGTTTTGCTTAAAATTGAGGTAGTGGTGATCACCCAAAGGCAGGCGTTTCCTGGTAACCTGAACACCCTGTAGAGGAAAGAAAAGAAGCGAGAAGCAAGCAACATATAGAAGCGAAGGAAGCGGTAGATGTATAGGGGGTTATGTCCAGACATCCACTCCCAAGAGATTTTGACACCAAGCCCCTCCCGCTGAGAAGAGAGGGCTAGTGAGTCCTTCCGCTGTAGCTCGAAGCGCCGTTTCCTTCCTTTATCCTTATGCAATCAATCAACGAGGAGGCCAGAAACAATCTAAGGCTAACAAATGATGAAGCACGCAATTAGAGAAGTAAACATCAATGGCACTTTTGATCTGTTCAGCACAAATGTAAATGTAATAAATGTAAGAAGGTACCCTAACATATGAACACGTAAATCAACCGGTTTCAATTGGAATGACAAGACCCGTTCTTCATCTTTTGTTTAGCAGCGAGACCTGTACAATTAAGAGTGTTTAAGAGGAAGGATATTGATGTGGTAGTTGAAAATAGACGTGCTGGGGCCAGACGACTTGTTGGTGAAGAATGAGTGTCCGAAGCAGCGCTGTACGTACTGCGTTAGAGTCGCCTTCTGAAGTCGAGTTTGCATCGGCTTGGCACCCGCTGAAAAAAAGTTGAGATATTTTCTGGCATAGAATTTCTTCCTCACACAAAACTAATGTTCTCATGGCTAATATTTTTCGTTCTCTGAACCATCCAGGGGCCCGCCGCTTAGGAGGAAATTTGAAGTTTACAGGGAGGACAAACAGACCGCTTCTGCTAGGCCAAAAATTTTCATCTGGGAAACAAGAAACAAAATTTCCACGCCAAATATTTCAAATGGAATTTTCCGAGCCTAAAATGCATTATATATGAGTAATATAAAGTAAAATGCCCATTACTTTGTTTTGTCCATGATGGACACATGGCCCTTTCCTTGGAAAAATCTTCTCCCACCCTGCCAAAATACCCTGACCCCTATACAGCTCCCGAACCCCGGCTCCCACAGATGTAGCACGTAGAGAGTGCCAAAGGGGAAGGACACTCACCTCCCTAAACACATAAGTGGGTGCCCCCAATCATGTGACGCCATACAAGTATGTTTCAAATGATGCTGATGGCGGGCGTGAGCGTAGAAGGTGGGATAGTGGCGAAAAGTGACGACGCAGAGCTTACAGGCCACCTTCGGCGCCATCTCCAGGTGCTCCGAGGCGTGCTTCAGCTGATCCACCCGAGGCACCACAGCGTGGCACTGGCGGCATCTCTTCTTCCCCTCTTCCTCCTCCTTCTCCAGGTCGATCAATTCGATCTCCTTCTAAAGGCTTTAGTTGTACGTGGAAGAGATTGAAGAACGGATAAATGTACCTCAGTCTCCATCTTCACCTTCTTCTGTCCTGCCGCAGGCATGGTTTGGAGGAAAGCGCTTGGATTGGCCTCCTTCGTCGCAGTCTAAACACATAATGGAGGCATAAAAAGAGGGTGATGAGTGAGTACGTTGTTGCTGTTGATGGCGGCGAGCGCAGCCTTGAGGACGTCGTCCTTCGCCTTCACCGCATGCTCGCGAATCTTTAACCCCATCCTCCTCTCAGAATAGGAAAGAGGGAAATGAGAAGGATGCCTTGAGAGGAAGATGATTCTCGCGATGGGCGTGATACTCGGCCTTGGCCTTGGTGGGAAGCAGACAGCCGCAGTGGGCGCAGGAGAAGGGGTAGTAGTTCAGATGCTCCGTGCAGATCTCAATTCCTTCCCATCGTTCAATCGGCCAACCAAATTCATAACCAAATTCACTTTGTTTTGCACCAAAATCTTATCCAAAATGTTGCTCATAATCAGATCCAATATGTTTCCATAGGTCAGCAGAAAATAAGAAGGTCCAACATGCATCTCCAACTCCTCCGCGTCCACCCTGGTAGAGCAAAAGTTGCAGAGAAGGAGTCCTCCTGTCTCAGCGCCAAGGCCAGCCATTCTCCTTCTCTACTTTCCAAACCGGACAAGCAGGCTAGTGCAGCGGTGAAGTGACAGGGCAGGGGAGTAGTTTGGGGGGCGGCTGGCAAGATTTCGTTTGGCTTTCGTGAGCTCAGACAGCCAGACAGCTGTGAGCCATGTGCGGCCGCGCATTTGAACGCACCCAGCCCAGCCTTTTCCGGACATTTGATTCCAGTCTATTCTCACAGCATCTTGAATCACAATCTGAGAAGGTGATAGGAAAATGTGGAGATGGGGAAGAAGCAATGGGAAAAAGAGCAGAGGCCTAGTTGAAAGATTCATGGCGATGGGAGAAATGAAGGCGGTTTCGGAATCGATTGGCCTGACCAACGGCCGTTCGCAGAGACTCGTTCAGCCCAGCCGGACCGCAGCTGAACACCCCGATCTCCTCTGTGTCCTCAAGCAGGAGAGGAGCGTGTGCTGCTCTAGTAGGAGAGGAGTGACAAGAGGAAGGGGCTGAACGCGATGGTGTCGCTTCTGAAGGTACTTGAGGAAGAGGGGGAAGTTGGGGCGGCCGAAGTGGTTGGCGGCCTTGAGGTTGGTAAACATGCTTTTGCCCCGCTGGCCCCGGAAGTGCTTCTCACAGATATACTGCACACTTCTTCTTCTTCTCTAAGCATTGGCTAGGATAGGAGAGTAGAGGGATGATACGAGCATGGTGGTGCGTAGATCGAATTTGTGGAAGAACTGGGTGACGAAGATGTGGCTTTCAAGGATGTGTGCATCGTCCAGCGCCTCCACCTCTCGCAGATTTTCCACGAAGAACTCGAAGTTCTTCTGAGAGGAGCAGATCCAGAGGAAGTACACCTGAGGGGCAGAGAAAGAGGGTAGAGTAGGTCAGATAAGAAGGTAGGGGGAACTTTCTGGCAGGCGATGTTGATGAACTTCTTGCCGGCGTCGCGTGAGCTAGTCTGGTAGACGATGTCCTTGAGGATGGAGGCGAAGGGCGTCACCCCGATCCCCCCGCCCACCAACACCGCCACCTTGTAGTTCGGCCAGTGCTGGCTGCCCCCGCCGTAAGGACCGTCCAGAGTCATCTGCACAGCCACTCTTCTTCTCTCCCGCCTCTCCCTCTCATAGCAAAGGCACTAACTTCCGGCATCGGCGTGCCTTCGTCCAGATGAACCTGGATTTGATTCTGCAGCTGGAAAGTCCACGGCCCCACTGCCTGAAAGTCGGTGCATTCTTAGGGTGGGGTTGTCTGATAGAATATTGATGAACTTTGATGTATATTTTGAGGGTGGGCTCATGTGGTGCAGAGGCGATGGAGAATGCATGGCACTCGTTGAACTGGGCAGAGATGGCCTTGCAGCTGAGACGCACCCACTGCCCCGAACGAAACAGCAAACCTCGCGGACGACTACACTCCAGAAACAGAATGTCTGCAAAAACAGTACATAGGCCTGTGCAGGCAATCTTAACTGAGGAGGAAGGAGGCCAACTGTAGGGAAGGATGCGAGCTTTGAGAATCTCGATGCAGCTGTACTTGCGTCGATGGCCGATGAGTCTGTCCAGGATAAATAGGATGGTGGATGGCATGATGAATATCCAAAACTTCGGTTTCTGTCAACAGGCACTGGTGGATGAAGGAAGGATTGGGTTAGGATGAGAAAAGGAAACGTCTAGGAGTTTGGGCAATCCATGGGCGATGGTGAGGGCGTAGAGGAGGATGTTGAGTAAGTGTGTGAGGCGGAAGGCGTGGTAAGCCCGGTGGATCACGGAGGGCATTGCGAACACGTAGATTATCGACATTACTGCCACTAACATTATGCCTCAATTATAATAATTTATTTCAGTACCTAAAACATATTGAAGTGTGTAATTATCTTACAAGTTTTGTGAAAATATCGATTTTCCAAAGTGCCTCGTTTAGCTCATTTTTAGCATTTTTATTTCTGATGAATTTATCTCTATTTGTGAAAGTGAGTAAAAGAAAGAAACCAGTCATTCCGGTGACTGTGCCGAAGAACCAGTATGTGATCGAAGGCTGGAAGTCGGAGCTGAAATTGGGCTTCTTTCAAAACTCACAGCAAATGGGAGTTCTACTCAGGTGAGAAGCTTACCTGAATACGGCCTCCTGGAAGAGACAGCGAAGACCCTCCGGCGATTGTGTTGCCACGTGGTAGAAATTGATGCAGTGTCCAACCGTGTGCACAGCTCAAGCCCTCCTCATTCTCTGTCTCAATTCTTAGAGAGGGGATAGGGCAGGACTGGCGAAGAGGGCGGCGGTGAGAGCGACGATCTGGTGGAAAGTGATGGCGGCGTCGAAGGGAATGAAGGAGTTGAGCGGAGTCTCCCGAGCCATGGTGATGAGGTTGCGGCAGACGGTGAGTAGGAGGATGCCGAAACAGAAGCTCAATCCACCCGCCGCTCCACGGGTCCAAGCG
This sequence comes from Ptycholaimellus sp. GST1_10, assembly GCA_030248095.1. Classification (NCBI taxonomy): domain Eukaryota; kingdom Metazoa; phylum Nematoda; class Chromadorea; order Chromadorida; family Chromadoridae; genus Ptycholaimellus; species Ptycholaimellus sp. GST1_10. Next base: position 16,743 of record JASANA010008277.1, read on the forward strand.
ATGCCCACTCCCATCACCCGCCGCAGGTCTCGATGCTCGTTCTCCTGGCTTCAATCCCAGAACTAATTCACTGCTGTCCGACCTTCTTACATTTCCCCCAGGCAACCTGTAGTGCCAGTAGCGCTCGAAGAAGAAGCAGAAGCAGGCAAAGGCGAAGATGAAGAGCCAGAAGATGTGCTGGCGGTAGTCCTCCAAAGGAGCCAGCAGACGTCCTGCATTGTTCCAGGTAGAGAAAGTGAGTGGAGGGGGAAGGGAGATTGGTAAACCTTCGATCCAGTCTCCCCACCAGCGGCCAGAGCTGGTGTCGGCAGAGTTGTGGTCCTGGGAGATGGCGAATGAGTTGAGGCTCTCCGACTCCTCCAGTGCCAGCCTCTGGGCGTGGGAGTGGTTGGCGATGCCGCGCAAATGCAGTCCCACCGGACGCTGCTCGTCCGCCACTGTCTCCTGCACCCATCATTTCTCTCTCTCTAACAATCATAGGTAGGGATGTAGGGACGAGAAGGCGATCGAAGTGAGCTCTGGAGAGGCGGGTGGCGTCGTGTGGGATGCCCGCGTCGCGGAGAAGCTCCAGCAGCAGGCTGGATTGACAGTCGCTGTCCAGCTTCACCCCCGCTGCCACGTTGATTGACCTCAATCAGCATTCTTCAATGAACCCCTTCCTTGAGAAAGGATTGTGGAATGAGCACATCATGAGGTCTAAGAACTCCCGTCGCTCCACCGTCCCGTCCGCATTCTTCTCGCACATATCGAACACGATGCGCAGCTTGTCCGCCACACTCCCTGTCCAAGGCGTACATGAGTCCTTTTAGGGTCCAGGATAGGCTGGGGAGGTGGGTGAGTGCCTTGGGTGAATTTGCGGAGGACGGCGAGGAAGTCGGAGAAGCTGATGCGGTCGGGGTGGTGCGGGGCGGCGACGGCACGGAAGAGGCGCTGCACGAACGGCTCCGACTGCGCCATGCCCAGGCAGTCCGCGAACTCGCTCCGACTCAGCGACGTGGCCAGCGCCGGCGTCTTGGCACTCCCACTGCCTGGCTCTGTCTCCGCCTCCGCTGCTGCCGACGTCTCCCCCAGCATCGCCTAATCTAATCCTTTGCAGCAGAACCTAAGCCTTTTCCTCATCCTCACCTTGGAGTAGGCTTCGCGGAAGAACTGGTCCAGCTTGCGCTGGCGCTTCTCCTTCGTCTCTGCGGACTCCAGCAACTCTGCCTCCGTGCCCACCTCACGCACCTCCACCTGCACCAATCACCCCCTCTTCATTCTGGCCAAAGCCAGGTGAAGCAAGGCCAACCTGGCAGAGGCTGTGCAGCTGGGCCAAGAACTCTTCCACCACTCGCAGACTTTGGAAGCGAATCACCTGGCAGTGGTGCGAATGCTTTGAAGGGGCTACTGCATTGGATGGGGAACCAAGTCGCAGTCAGCTGGGAGGACGAGTAGGAGGAATGGGACGTTGGAGGTGGCCTTGCTGCTGGTCAAAACGCGCAGGGGCAGACCAGACTCCCCCTTCTTGCAGCTGAGCTGGGCGTTGCGGTGGAGACTTCCGCGACGCGACTCCACCACCAACCGGCCCTCTTTCCTCTGCAGTGGAAGCAGCAGTGAAGGAAGGAAGTAGAAAGGTTGAAGAAGGGTGTACAAGAATTCGTATTCGGACGTTGCGGCTGAAGCCCTCGTGCAGCCACTCCACGGCGTCGGCGCTCCAGGCGACTTCGGAGAGAGCGTTGGGTGGGAGGCGTTTGGTGCCCAGCTTTCGTACCATCTTCTCACGCTCTCGGATCATCAGGTACACTATGCCTATGCACGCTGCAACCAAGTGAGGTGCTTTATGGTTGCAAGGCTAAGGGCCAGAAAGGGACTGGTGAAAAAGAACCGAGGGGTATGACGCCGAGTGCGATGCAGGTGAATATGTAGGTGACATCGTTGCCCATGAAGTGGTCGTAGCGCATGAAGGGAATGCAGCGCTCTAGCTGGCTAGAGTTCAGCTGTCCTGGCTGAGGGCATGGGTCACCCCAACGGTGGAAGAAAACGTTCTCCTGAATCTCCCCTCAACCCATTTGATTCTCTGCATTCTTTCTTCCTAATTCTTGTGTTCGTGAATGACAGTGAATATGGTGTGAATTGGTGAATGAAGGGTAGTAGTACCTTGCTGGACGTTGGTGGTGGCGCGTATGATGTCATAGAGACTGGTGGCGCGGATTTCTCGAATCTCTTCCGGCGAAAAGAGTCCAAGGTCGGGATTCTCAAACCAGAAGCGGTCCGCATCTCGAATGCGCCGAAACTGCTCCCGAATGATGGCCGAGTAGAGTTCCCCCGGTCCAGAGTCCTGACATAGCCATTCCCGGCTAGCAGACCAGGCAAGGGAAGAAGGCAATGAATGAGTACCTGAGCCTCGAGCATGCCGCCAACGTAGACCTCGAGTCGGTCGATGTCGTTGTTGTAGAGGGCTTGGAGACGGCTCAATCGTTCTGGCTCAGCTGCCCAGAGCGCTGGATTGATCTCCTCCCAACTGCGAGGCTTCAGTCCGTACTCTGCTCGAACTCTGCAGGTCACAGTGCAATTGCTGAGCAAGGTGAGGCGGATAGAAGGAGAGGGGTGACTTGTTGTAGCTGTTGAGGCCGTTGTCGCGGGCGCGCATGATCTCAATGGCCACCAGGTCCAGGCGGGAAAAGTGGAGAGGCCCGAAGAGATAATCTTAGGTTGGTGATGATGGCTGAGCTGGAGGGTGATAGTAGAGGGGGGGGACCTCTGAGATCGGAGATAACGATGTGGTCCTGAGCCTCGGCTAGTTGTGAGGCCATGCCGAGAATGACCTCGTCCACGGAGTAATCGCCCACCACGTCCTGCGCATTCCACCAGTTCTGACAGAGACGCAGTGCCGGATAGCCTGCCACGTCCTCCCGGAACGCACATGAACCTGCACGGATTGGCCAAGTTTGGATGTTGGAGTTTTAGGAAGGCTGCTGCTACCGTTGCTGGAGCCGGGGCCGCTGCGTAGGCGGAAGATCATGCCGGGGGGTACAAGGCTGTGCAGGGAGCGAAATGCGGCGGCGGCAAAGTCGTGCGAGATGCCGGGTGGCAACTCTGGCTGGTAGCCTGTCCAAGCACCAATTCAATCAATCCACTCTGCTCAATACATGCCAGCTATAAGAACCCTGATAAGGGCCCAGGGGGTCCTCTTCGTTGAGCAGTGCGGGAAGGAACTCGTACATGACGATGTTCTGAAAAGGCAGTGGAGTAAGGGAACGTGGAATAGGAGGGTAAGAAGGAGAAGCCTGAAGAGTGGCGATGACGAAGCGGCGAGCGGCGCTGAAGAGGTGAATGTCGGGCCAGGCAGGGTAGCGAGCTCTTAGACGATCCGCCAGCCGATTGTGCCAGCGGTAGAGGATGAGGCCGAAGCTGAGCAGCCCCGGGTTCTCGTTCACCCGCGGGTCACCCAGCACTGCACCAATCATCAACTCACTTCATGCACTAGTTGCTAGGACTAAGTGAGACAAAAGAGGCGCTCCGGGTCCATGAGGCGGTGTATTTGTGGCGGGGGTGGATTGATGAGGGGAATGCGGTGGGAGTTGAGTGGTGGATAGTCCTTCATGTGCCCTTCTTTCAGTCGGCCTCCCTCCCAGCTTCGCATGCTGGCCACCCACGGCTCTTGTGTGCTGCAATTGTGGATGGGATAGAGAATGGTAAAGGATGAGGGTGGAGAACCTGTAGAGGAAGGATGCGTCAATCCAAGCGGTCTTATCGTTGATCTGCTCCCTGGCAGAGTTGAGGCCTCCGCCAGTGCTTTTGTCGTATTTGGCGCGAGTAAAGGGCATCATGCTTCTGCCGGAACACTCCTTGTCAAACACCTCAACCATCCACGCCTCATTAGGTCATTTTATTCCAAACGCAAGGAGACCCGGTCGCATTTGGGTATGGGAATCTTGTGCATCTCCAGTGGGCAGGAAGCTTCGGATGATTGCATCAGCTCATAAGCTACTACCTACATTTGCTTATTTTGCAAGACCCAAAATGTCTGCTGGATGAAAGCGACTTGGCTGAAGTAGACGAAGATGGTGGTGAGATTTCGTCTGTTGGGGAGGCCGTCAGGGCCGCTGAAAAGAGCCTGAGAGATGTCTCTGGCTGGCGGCAGTCCTACAATAGGCCCAGTCTTCCTGAAAGCAGAGGTAGAAAAAGGGATGACCTTCGTCCATGATGTAGACGCCATCGGCATAGGCACTGGGTAGTTTTCGATAGAGGCGACTTCCGACACTGCCCCAGGCCGGGTGAGCCAGATTGTTGTACCAGCCATCGTAGCGCTGGAACTCGGTCTCCTTCTCGATCCCTCAAACCCGCATACACCTTCTACCCTCCACCTGGCTGAGCCTTTGAGGAAAGGTACCCGTTGAAAGCTGGGGAAGTAGAAGAGAGAGGAAGGCGGTGAGGAGTGGAGGAGGCATGAGGGCAGGAGGGAGATAGGTGAAGACAGTGTCGGGTGATTGGGGCTCACATAGAGGGGCTAGGCGGATGGCGTTTGCTGGTCAGGGCAGGGATGGGGGTTGTGGCGGGGCGGCAATGCGTCTGGACAGGAGAGGGACAATGGCACTGGAGTAGGGAACGACCTGTCCCCTGGCCAGAAGAATCGCCCACTCCCACTGTCCCTAGGATATACGCGTCTGCAGTGGAAAGGACGAGTGGCTGTGGGGGTGGGAGTGAGAAGAGTGGGGGCGGATGGCTGTGAGAGTTCCTATCCTCCTCCTCCTCCTCCTGACCAGTGACTCCTGCCCATGCGAGGAGGGAAGAAGAGTCCTCTACCCTTTTCCCCCTCCACTCCCATGCACGATGTGCGTCGCCCGCCATCGCTCCCCTTCCCTCCGCACACCCAAATGCACGCCCAACAAAACACCCCACAACCCACACCCCCACCCCCTTCATACCCACCCTACGCTACCTCCAAACTCCGCTTACGCATACCACGGCACCGTTTTTGCGCCACAGCTTCTCTCCCAACTCATCTCTTTAGATCATTTTTTCATACTCCTTATTCTTCAATTTTGCGGCAATTTAAGTCTAAAAAGATATTTACGAACTGAGAGTGTGAAAACATTTTTTCTTTTCCTGTTCTTTTTCCTGTTAGATATACGGGGTGCTCAAAAAAGCAAACTACGCGAGTGTAGTGATACAAATTAGAAAAGGTTTGAGATAGTAGATGTATTAATTAAGATCGCTTTATTGAGAGATTCAAAAGTTGGTTGCCCAAAAATTTTGACCCCCCTTTGTTACATTTTTTCGAAACTAGACACAATTCTAAGACTTTTGGTGGTCAAAACTCAAAATTCGATTTTTGGTGAATTTTTGAAGCTTCAAAAATGGCCAAAATTTTGACCGCCCAAAACTCATTTCATTCTTAACCGATTTTAATGATTTGACCACCATTCGAACCGTCTTGACAAGAAGAACATTTTCTTTTTTGACCATCACTCTACGATAAATTGCAGCTGAGTAATTTTCGAAAAACTGGTTTTCACAGTTTGCGAAAATTCACTTTTTTACAATTGTGTTGCAAAAATCTCATCAGCGACGGACGAGACCCATTTTTTCGGAAAATCTAGGTTTTTTTTACCTATACCCACCAATCCTTAATTTCAGAGACCTTGGACCAGTAGATTTATTTGAGGTTAAAAAGGAAAACTCCCATTTTGCACCCAATGTTAAAGCATAGGCAAAAAATGGCCAAAAAAATTTTTGTCTATAAATGTAAATTTTTTGGCTCAGAAAATTTCTTCTTAGCCGTATTCATATAGTGGTGTGGTTTTCAGCTTCAGTTTTGATGCCTGAACAGTAAAACAGTGCAAAAACTTTTTGTATGCTACAACACTGCCTATGCTATAGCATACGGAAAAACAATGTCCATTTTTCACTCTTAGGCATCAAAACTGAAGCTAAAAACCACACCACTATATGAATACGGCTCAAAAGAAATTTTCTGAGCCAAACTCAAAAATTTTTTGGCCATTTTTTGCCTATGCTAAAACATAGGGGCAAAATGGGAGTTTTCCTTTTTAACCTCAAATAAATCTACTGGTCCAAGGTCTCTGAAATTAAGGATTGGTGGGTATAGGTAAAAAGACCTAGATTTTCCGAAAAAATGGGTCTCATCCGTCGCTGAGGAGATTAACACAATTGTAAAAAAGTGAATTTTCGCAAACTGTGAAAACCAGTTTTTCGAAAATTACTCAGCTGCAATTTATCGTAGAGTGATGGTCAAAAAAAGAAAATGTTCTTCTCGTCAAGACGGTTCGAATGGTGGTCAAATCATTAAAATCGGTTAAGAATGAAATGAGTTATGGGCGGTCAAATTTTTGGCCATTTTTGAAGCTTCAAAAATTCGCCAAAAATCGAATTTTGAGTTTTGACCACTCACAGGCCACCAAAAGTCTTAGAATTGTGTCTAGTTTCGAAAAAAATATAAAATGGGGGGTCAAAATTTTTGGGCAACCATGATTTTGAGACTTTCGACCTTCTCAGTAAAGCTCTCTTAGTGCATTTGCTTTTTACTTCCAATTAAATTTATCATAGCTAAGCGTATATAATTTGTTCAAAGAAAAAAATCAAAGACTATGTTAAAATTCATTTACGTTGTATGGCTTTGCTTTCTCAGTACTCATGATACTTCAGAAGCGAAAAAACCAAAGAAGAATCGAAAGAACTTCAGAAGAACAATGGTGCTATAATGCTATTAACGTTTGCTCGCATGCTCGTGTTGCTCTCGCATTTTACGGCTTACTGATGCAACGTTTATTCACAGGAATAAAGAATTGAACCAAATGCATTGATAACGGATAGCCGCAAAAGATATAAAGCGTACGAGAGCATTAGAAACAAACGGGTTGCCATGAATCGGGATCATCCTCAAAACCAGGAATGGGCTCCATCAGACGAATGTGATCCACACCACAGGCCCCCACGTTCCCTTTTTTCGTCACCGGCTCCAGATTCTCGCACACAAACAGGACCTTCAACCGGCTCATGAGCGACATCAAAGAGCAGAAACGGGGCAAAGTGCCTTGGCTGTGCCCTTGGGGCAGCGGGCAGTAGCGGTGCGCCAAAAGCGGGGGTCTTTGCCCCCCTTGGGGCCCAGTCCTGCCTCCACCGGACTGCTGAAGGGACAGTTGGCCTCGCTATCGCAACACATCTTCAGGCTCAGATCATCCGTCGCCTGCAAATTTCACTCAACACCACCCTCCCTCTGCTGGTGAATAAAAAGCATACCTCAAAGTATTTGAAGACAATGTGTCGATCCCTGCTCAGTGGCACTCCGTCCACAAAGAGTACCGATCTAGACAGCTGCTGTGTGAAGGTGCCGGCATAGTGACGCTTGCTTACGCCTTCCAGTGCATCAGAAGATGTGAGTGCATGCAAGGGGAGGAAGGGTGAATGAAAGGGTAGCAACCTCTCAGTGTGATGCCGGTGACGCGGTTGCCAAGGCGGCGATTGAAAACGCGCCAGTAGCTGTAGCCTTCAGCCTGCAGAGCGAAAGCTTCGCGCTTCTGTCGTCCCACAACAGTTCGAGCGGCGGCGGCGGCGCGACGTCGAGCAAGTCTGCGACGCTTGCGAAGAGCAAATCGGGCGTAGCGCCGCCGATTGCGCCGCACCACCTGGGCCGAGTATCTAGACCAGTTCTCAGGTTAAGAGAGTGGTCATTTGAGGAATGATTGGCCCGAATACTGGTGGCGAAGAATGCGTCCGTTAGCGCCTCTGATCTCGCCGCTTTCAGGGTCCGTGGATTTGTAGAGGCAGAGACTGCCGTCCTCGAAATCGCAGTTGATCATGAGACACTCCAGCTCGTCCGGATCCTCCTCATAGTCGGGTAGAGGCGGGGGTGCTGGAGCATTGGTTGTCGTCGTGCGTTTGGTTGTTGTTGTAGTTACTGCAGTCGTCTGGAAGGCGAAAAGAGGGGTGTCTTTCCTTCGAACAATATGAGATGCTAACAGTTGTGGGTGGCGCTGTTGTAGTAGTCGCTATGGTTGTAGTTGTAGGGGTTGTGGTTGTGGTTGATGTAGTTGTAGCTGAAATTGCATTAGGTGTGCCAGTCTTTGTTTATCGGTAAATAAGACCAATTTTATGTTAATACAAATTTCATACGCAAAAAACAGGCGTAATGGGAATTTGCGTTTTCTACAAATAAAGCCTTTGCAGTGTGTAATTCTTTCATTAGTTTTTTGCCCTCGGTTTTATGAATAAAATTTTCTGAATTTATGATGCTTAAGAGGCATTTTTTGAGGGCAGCATGAATCGGCCGGACATAAATTTTTTTGACCCCCCTTTTTATTGCAGATTCTGAATTTGCATACAATTTTATGTATCTCCACCAATTTTGGGCGAAAAATACGGAATGTTGGGCTCACTACAGCTCCAAACGCGAAGGGAGGTCAAAAACTTGCCAAAATTTGAGTTTTAGCGAGTTCAGCTTACAAAGCTGGCAATTTCTAGGTATTTTTTATTCAATGTACTAACATTATGGGAATCGATCGAAAGCTAACAATTTCGCCGACCTATACCTTTCCAACGCCGATTAGATCGGGCAAAAAAGCCCCAGTAGAACAGAAGTTATGCTCATTTTAAAATCCTAAGTCCACCTAAATCTTCGACCACAGAGATAAAATATACAACAAAAACTTTGCCAATTTTGCGGTCCGAGCCTGTTTGAGCACAGTTTTGTTTGGGAAAAGATAGAAAACCGTTGTGAAACTTGGCTTCATCTTTAGTGGTCTCTGTGGTCGCATAATGCTGGATGAGGACGTGCCACATTGCAAAATGTACGTATTCACATCAAGTGCGCACTTTAGCACTTTCTGCCCAGGAGGCTGATGTTATAGCAGTTCTAACGTTTAATAAATATAAGTTTGAATGCAGTAGATCTCGTGGACTAGGAGCTGGGTTCCTGTGATGGCGGCCGCGGTTGCCAGTAGCACTTCCTGAAAATCGTGGCGGGATGCCCGTACGACAGACTCCGAAATCTACGGGCTTTCTTGGTCTGCAGAGGTAACTCTGGACCTGCACAGCAGCTCCACGAGGGGTTTTACTCCAACTGGGGATTGCCAAGGGAACTGCACCCATGCTCAGCTCTGCAGCAGGGGGTTTTGCTCTTCCTCATGGCTACCTAGGGGGATGTTGCTTTACCCCAGGCCTTCAATACGGGGCCGTTTTGCTATTTTTGGGCAATTTTGTTTTTGCTTTTCCCTGAATAATATATTTATGGGTTTCTGGAAACGTTGTGGCCCTGTAAACTCTCAACGAAATTCGACGTACTTTATTTTTTTGAGAGCTTTTTTTATTTTATGAAGATTTAGAGGAGTGGAACCAGTCCCAGAACATGTGAAAAATCACATTTTGGATAAAAAACAAAAATAGTACAATTTCAAGCAGAAACTCCATAATTTGTTTAAATCTCAAACGATTTTGCATTCTTTATTCTTTGAAAGCTAATTCATAACTTCGGGGGAAGAGTCTCAAGAAAATATTTTAAAGCACAGAAATTTTTGTGGGGAGGCAAATATGTCCGGCCTCCCTTGTTCCTACCAAAAACCGAGTCTTAAATTGAAGTTTCAAAGGCTAGAACATGGCTGTTAATTAATTTAATTTTGAATTGCGAAGCCTCGAGTAAACTGGGGCAACGTTAGAATTTAAGAAGTTTAGGCCCATATAAAAAGTGTTAGTTTCTTTTTTTTGCGTTAGTTCTAAAAATGGTGTTACTCTCGAAATCCAGTACTGTAAGGATTTACTAAATAAATAAACCATGCAAACTGAGGTATTTCATGCAGAATCAAGCGAACTAAAGAGGTCCACCAAAAAAGGCAGAGCAGAAATGAGGATGAGAATTAGTTCATGCGGTAAGAACAGAGTAGTGCAATGGAAAGAAAAACAAAGGGTTTGTGCATTGGAAAGAACTACGTTGCCATACTTGGACACGGCTGGAAGCTCACTTCGATGTCGTCCACAGCCACCACGGAACCTTGGTCGCTGGTGAACCTTCTCGCTATGATTACTATCTGCAAGCAGTAAACGGGGTTTATGAGGACTGAGATATTTGCACAAGAGCAGACATGGAATTTCTCGCCCGGCGGTAGAGAGACAGAGGCGAAATCGCGCTGAACTGACTTGCAGTGGCGCGGCTGCGGATTGCGAACCCCGGCGGGCACTCCACAAACCAACAGCTCCACCCCATCCGTCTGCCAGTTCCTGAGCAGCAATAGGGAGTGACTGGGGCAGGAGGAGGGCGTTGGAATATGATGGGACCGTAGTTTGACAATGACCGGGGAAGCGGTGCACTGGATGGCGCAGGAGACGAGCATGGCTTTGTCCCGCGGCTTCTCCGCTCGTGTCTCCGCAGCCATCAGCAGGTACACATTGTCTGCATCAATTCACTCTCCTCTCAACTAACACGCCCTAGAACTGAGCTGAACCCAGTTGAGTGGCGGTTTTCATGAACTTCTGAAGGGCGGATGTTTCGGCGTAGCCGCCCGCATACTGGAACTCGTACTCGTCGTATGGCGGCTGCGCTAAAAGACAGATCTAGTCCTCAAAGGAAAGGGAGGAGAGGAGACTAGAGACCGTTGGCCCAGCAGCAGTTGTTGGGACTGGACTCAAAGTCGCAGCTGAGATCCTCGCCGGTCAGCTCGCCTCGTCCATTGTTCGCGTCGAAATCTGCGTTCATCCATCTGCCCCTCTCTTAATTCTGATCAGAGAATAAAAAGCGATTTACAAGTATTGCGGAATGGCTCGAATGGGAACTGAGCTTGAATAGGCTCCAGAATTTCTGCAATGGAATCGGTATAGAGTCTGCTAGATGGGAAATGAAAAGGCAAGGAACGTTGGAGCATGGGCAATGGCGGGGTAGTAGGAGGGGGTAGGGTGGTGGTTGTAGTAATGGTGGTGGGTGGGCGAGTTGCCCTAGTTGTGGAAGGCGGCGGCCCACCTTCGCTTCTTCAACATTCATTTCCTCTTCATCCAATCCAATGCATCAATTTCTCCTCCAGTTTCCCGGGAAAGAGGAATTGTAAATTGAGACGAGTGTTTGAAGAGAACTTCTCTGGTAGATCCAAGGGTCCGCCGGCATGTCTGGAGCGTTCTGCAGCCCCAGGGCCGGGCCCTCCAGAGGACGGCGCTCGTTGATTGGCCAGAGCTATGGGGGCAAGCAGAGCCCAGAGGCAGAGCCAACAGCTCCTCATCTCACTTCCTTCCTGCCTCACTGGGCCAAATAGATGAAGAGGTCAATAGGTGACAGGCTTGGTCAGGAAAAAGGTGTGGCGGGTGAGCGGGGGAAGGTGGCGATGACAGAGCTGAACGTAGCCTGCGCTAAGACAGCAGAGGCCTACGCCTTTCTTCGCCCTTTTGGTAGCAACTGGTTTGGCGCTACATTGCCCCCTCAACACCCTCTCTCATTCCCTCCCCACTAATCGGCACTCTTTCACCCATTACCATGCATTACTTCTGTTCCTTTGCATTAGCCAATGCAATGCTGAATTAAAATTGACATTCAAAAAAGGCCCTGCCAAAGTTGGATGAGATCGCTGGGTATTAGAATAGGTAGGAGTTCTATCGTAGAGAAGCGCAAATGTCGGAGCCATCGGCAGCGAAGAGGCGGACCTCGTCTATGCCGCAGTCTCCGCCCGTCTCTGCCGCATTGCAGACAAAGTTGACCTGAGTAGCAGGGCTGTTGGGAAAAACAGGGTGGACAGATAGATGCAGGCACTTGTTGGCTGCCCTTGGGGCAGATGAATTGCGCCAGCTCCCAGCCTCCAATCCCGCTGCTTTGGAAAGCTGACTTCCCGTCACAGTAGGCGTCAACTTTCACTCCTCCTTCAAGCGACTGCAAGAAGAACAGCTCAAATGTTTAGTGTACTGGTGTCATGCGCTGGGCACCGTGAATATGAAGGCCTTGATCTGGCGAGCGTGGGAGAGGCGAAAGCCGAGGGCACTCAAAGAGACTGAATCTCCCCTCGAAAGACTTGCTCCAGCGAAATAGCTACCAGAACCTCACAAACTTTTTTCGTCTTCAAAACGAAAGACAGTAAAGAAAAATGGGACCAGCAGTTTGCGATCGGATGCTAAACTGAGGCCCGTCTAGCTGGCACAGGTCTTCTATAAAGGCAGCCGTCGGGTGATTGGCAGGAGAATGGGCTGGGGAGGACCGTTTTCAAAGCCGCACTCAATGAAGAGGCACTCACGGCTGATCTGCTCCGCCCGCTCCTCCGCCTCATCCACAAACTCCACCACCACTTCCTCCGCTTTTCTCTCCTGCATTCCAGCACTCCATCCTGCGGCAGGGCCGACATGAAAAGGAAAGAGTAAGAGAACGGGAAAGAGAGGCGTTGAAGGCATGGATGGAGTGGAGGGCTGAGCTGGACGACGGGGTGGAAGCATAAACTCTTCCACCATCATTTTCGTACGCATGCGTTTCATCTTCACCGGGAACGGAGTCACTGAATAGACTAAGGCTCACTATTTCGTCTCTTTCCTCCTGTTGAATAAACCTGGACAGGGCTGGAAGTCAACGCGAATATTGTCAATTAGGACGACGTCGTTGGGCTGGACGAAATTGGATGCCTTGATGGCCACTCGCACGTTCTCACCTGGATTGGGGAAGACCAACGTATGCGGCCCTCCTGCCTCCTCCTGCGATGGAAGCACCTTCAATCAACACTATTCTTAGTTCCGTTGGGAATGGGGAGGGTAGAATGGTAGAAGGAAAGAAAACCTGGCAATCACGTGGATCCAGGGAGTACTCATCGTAGGCATCTTCCAAGCACACTTCCACTTTCACATCATTCGTCACCCAGCTCCTGCAAATGGCGGGCAAGCGATATGAAAGAATGGCGGGGGGCTGGCAAAGCAGCAACTGAAGAGAAACGCGCAGTGGGCCGTTGAGGCAGTGGAGCATGCAGGAATGAAATATGCCCCGCTCATCTGAGCCATAGGATCTGTCTGACTTGATCAGAATGAACCGCTCTCCTGCCAACAGCACAGACAGTTTCAGAGCACGTGCGTCAAATAAGTGAAAATTGATCAGACAAACTTCCATTCTCCAAACTTTTACAAGTTTTGAATGAAAAGCGTCTATATTGAAAGAAAATAGAGAAACGAGGTCCGAAGAATGCTCCATAAAAGCGGCTCTCAAGCGTATCCAAGCGCAGGCTGCCGAATCCGACATAATATTGCAGCTGGTCCTTGTAAGGGTAGGCTGGAAATCAAATACCTCAGGGATGAGGTGTAGATGAAAAAAGGGAAGGTCACCATTATTCCAGCAGCACGGGAGCGTGTCAAAGGTGCAGTCCAGGGAGCCGTCCTGCAGCGCCTCACCATCCATCCCAGCATAGTCTTCACAAAACCCTGCCTATTTTCAAGTAGGAAGACAAAATAGGCCACTTACGATCGGGGAAGTAGCGCTCTATCTTGATCTTGTCTGTAAATTGAAGTGACGTGTTTTGAAAGGGCAGCATAGAGGAAAGAAGGAGAGTAACCGCCTCTGCCGCCGAGTACGTTGGCCCCGATGAGGTGCTGGGGAAGCTTGGGCCCGCCCTGAACTCTGTTGCGTAGATCCGCTTTAGCTGCCGCTGCCGCCGTCTCGGCCAGCCACGCCTCTCGACCCAGGGACCATGGCGGACCTCCCACAGCCTCAAATCACCTCAATTTTACGCCTACGTCGCTTTCATCACTGGCCTCTCTAGAATACTCGGCTTCGCTCCGTTCCAGACGGCCCTCCGCCAACTAGACTCCGCTGAGCCTCACCTTCAAAGCCTTTCCTTCGCTCCCGTCGAATGGGAGTAAATAAGGGAAGCAGACAAGAGGTGAAGACGATTGTAAGAAAGAGGAGCGCCAGCATGGCTGATTGGAGATGAGTGTTGAAAGAAGACGATGCCTGTATGCTGACAGGGCAGTGCATGATATTCCCTGGCGCTCTGCATGTCCTTCAAACTTGTTCTCGCTCGTCTCACGCTCAACCCCGCTCTTTGCGCATGACATGGCTCAAATTATAAATTTTCCATTTATTCTCATTTAGGTGATTAAATTAGACTTCGTCGATTTGATTATATAATGAATGGGTTGATTGTACTCTAAGTGTGATTTATGCTTTTTTGGCTCTCAAAATCTAATTGTATTATAATTAATTTCTATTTTACTAAGGCTTAAAATTGTCTAGAAAATTTATTTACATTTCCTGTTGTCAGTTCGGATTTTCGGTTTTCATGGTACTGTACAAATTATCACGAAAGTTTTTCTAGGAAAGAGCTATAATTTAAATAAAGTAATCTTAGAATTATAAAATTCACTTTTGACTTATGAGATATCTACTAAAGAGTAACAAAAATTTTGCTTTTTCGTAGCTGTTTTGTAGTCTATAAATACAGCTCACACTATAGTTCAAACCATGAAATAAACTCTTTAGATTAGGGTGGAGGCTCTCCACCTGGGTGTGTTGGGATTGTGATATTTAGGCAGCAGGCTAGTTTAGGCTGAACAGGCTATCCAACAGGGGTGCTGGTAGTCTGAGAGCAAAAGCTATGATTTGGCACTCAATATTACTAACAACCAGCGCATTGGTGTAAAACGTTATCAGAGCATAGAATGAATAAACAATGATGTTCTAACACGCAAACAAACTCACTGAAAATTTTGCGACAAAAATAAAGCAAAACGAACGAATTATGTGGCTGCGATTTACAGTTTTCATTGCTGCACTGGCTGTTCTTCTTGAACGAGAATTTTACTGGCGTTTCAAATATCCCACAAAATCTCCGCGCAAGCTGAATACCGCCTATGACATCATTGTCGGTTATTAGCAGTCATTACTTAGATGGCTTGTATTGTAATAAGGGGAATCGGGTGCAGTGGGTGCTGGGTCGGCAGGAGCAGCACTGGCTACCCGGCTTTCGGAAAACCCCAAACTTTCTGTTCTTCTCCTCGAAGCTGGGACCAAGGGCAAGTTATGACCTCGCTGCCCTCTATTTTCCTGCCCTACTAGACACATTGAAGGGCGGTGCCTTACGCGCATATTCCGGGAATGGCCTTCTTCAACTTCGACACGAGCATCGACTGGCAGTTCAGCACGGAGCCTCAAAAGTCTTCGCACGGGGCCTACGAGAATCGGGTGAGCCGGAAGATAGTTGAAGGAACGGTTTGTTGGTGAGTTTGTAGACGAGCAAATGGGTGCGAGGTAAGGTGCTGGGTGGGACTAGTGTGCTCAACTACATGCTCCACGTCCGCGCCCGCCGCTCAGACTACGAGAGGTGGGCCGGCAAGTACGACCTTCACGACTGGTCCTGGCCACAGATCGAGCATTACTATCGTCGCCTAGAAAACTATGCCGACGGAAATGGAATAGGTTTCTCTGAAGCCAACATCTTTCCAATCTTACATTCTAACAAGGCTCCTTGAAGGACGCGGCCGAGACGGCCCCATTAGAGCTCACAAGATTCGCTCCGCGCCTGTTTTTAAACAGCTACTCAGGATGGCCTTGGAAGAGGTACTATTCCGAATACCATTTGTGGTGGCGAAAGGGGAAATTGTCTGAGATGGGAGAGGCTTTCGTGGAAGACAACAATCTGGAGGATGTTGGCTGGGGTGACAGCCAGATGAGCATTCACGAAGGAAAGCGCCAGAGCACCTATGCCACTTACCTTCAGCAGGCGCGACACAGACCTAATCTCCATGTCTGCGTTAAATCGACTGTCAAAAAGGTTCTAGTTCTTGTCGTGCCTAAAACCCAGTCCCGCGTAATCATTTGAAGGTGCTGATCGAAAAGGGACGCGCTATTGGAGTTGTCTATGACAGGAAAGGCGATGAATACACTGCAATGGTGAGAGAAGGAGGTGAAGTGGTGCTGAGTGCTGGTGCCATTGGATCTCCGCATATTCTGCTTTTATCTGGCATTGGACCGGAAAAACAGCTTCAACAATTCAAGGCAACCTGATTGGATTTTTAGCGGCTCAGTTATGCAGGAGAAATAGCAATTTCAGATTCCCGTGATCAAACATTCACCGCAAGTGGGCAACAATCTGCAGGACCACCTAATCACTGCTCTTTACTTTCAGGTATGGGCTGGAATAGTTGGTGTAAGGTAAGCAATCTGTGTCTGAGGTGAATCAAAGCATCGGCATGGACTACCACCCGCCAACGTCTCTCAGAGGTCTTGCACAGTTCGTCAGCGAACTCTCCAGTTATGCCTGGAATGGAAGTGGCCATATATTCGGCTAAATATACTGCAATGAAGTGGGCTGGTTTGAGAGGGATGGTTGAGTGAAATACTGCTCCTACATCATGGCTTCGGTCACTCGGGTTTGCCTGCGGCACCTAACAAATCCCCTGACACCCAATACTACGCCCTCCCTGCCTACCCCACCGACCTCATCTACGATAGCCATCTCAAAATCGACCCCAAGGCTCGTTCTCTTATAACCAACCATAGGCCAGGCTAATTATAACTCTTGACATAAAGATAAATATGAATGGATTCTTTTCTTGAGCTATGTCTGAGAGGTGTTTAGGTGGCGGCAGCGGAGCGGGTCAAGCTTCACTCGCCCTACGTTCTAGGCCTCTGCTCTAGCCTGCAGCAGCCGTTGAGCAAAGGCGCCGTGAGTTTGGCCTCTGCCGACTGGCGACAGGCGCCTCTAATTCAGCCCAACTATCTTTCTGAGCATCGGGATGCCGACGTCCTTGTTGCTGGTCTATCACTCCTTTCTGTTTTGTCAAATCGCAAAAACATGAAATTTCCACGTGGATAATTTAGGAGCCTAGTTAAATCTACATTAAAAAGCCACATTGGTTTATTTATTTTCCAGAGTATACAGGTTAAAAGTCGAGTTAAGTTGTAAATTTTAAAGTTAATTTAAGTGATAATTTCAAAGACTAGGCGAAAATGGAAATCACTTTTGTGATTCGGCTACTTTCGTGATTTAATGCTGTAATATTCGGAATTTGATGCTTTCGCGATTCGTTCGCGATACATCGTTTTCGTTTTCAGACTTTCCCAAAGAGCACTCATTTTTAAGGCCTTTTAAAAATGGTTAACTTGACGCAGACGCAAGCTATGTCAAGTCTAGCCCCAGAGATAATGGAGGAAAGCATTCCTGCCTGCCAGCACCATAGCGTTAGCATTCCCATCAGCAATTGACACACTTCCCCCCAGCAATTCCTATAACCTTTTAGTTCCTGTCTCGGGAGTACCTAGAGTGCCATGTTCGGCAAAAAGCAGTGACCATATGGCACCCCATGTGCACCTGTCGCATGGGCAGCTCCATTGAAAACTCCGTTGTGGACCAACGATTGAGGCGGGTCTTTATTGCTGGATGGAGTGGTGTTGAGAGTTAGTGTTTGGCAGGGTGCACGGGGTGAGCGGACTGCGCGTGGCAGACGCGAGCATCTTTCCTGATCCCGTTACTGGCAATACTAACCTACCGAGCATTCTTGTCGGAGAAAAAGCGGCTGACATCATTCTTGCCGATCGGGGCCTCCACAACCCTCGTCAACTACACTTCTAATTCATTCATACACATCTAGCTAGATACATAGGTGTTTCTAACTACATTACTTCTGAATTTGTTCTAGTTTGCTATTCGTTTCCATTTTATTGCAGTATTCGATAGAAGAAAGGGGATTTCTTATTCTAAACAATGTTAAGATAGGCAAAAGGCGCAATTGTGCTTCACTAAGCAACTACGCGTAGATGAGGTGATGAGGGAGATTGTGCCTGCCCAATTGCAATGCACTATTGGGAAACTAGACTGCATCATGGCACCCGGGCATTATTGTGAGGAGAGTTCTCAACAAACTAAGCACTAGACCATGCAATGTCAGTCTGACACAATCTTGGGAAGAAGAAATGTTGAGCAACTTTCAAGCAAAGTTGAAAGAAGACTATTCATAGCGCACGCCCTTGGAGGACGGAATTATGAGCTAGTCGGAAAATAGAATGTCATTTCTAAAACAACATAGATATGTAAAGTCTAGAAGCCTGACGCGAGCTCACACAGAGAGAGAGATCTACCAACTCTCACTATCTGCTCACGATATGCCAGTAGTTTCGCTGAGGCCTAGCCGCAGGAAGGGCTTGAGGGGTGAATAAGGGAGTCAAGTGTCAGGAGGGTCGAAGAGCTGCGAATGAGGCGATGCTGAGCTGTCGAGAGGCGGCCATGGGAAGGGGAGTGTCCAAGTCTTCGTCCAGGTCCGCCGTGGTGGTCTTCATGGAGTCCGCGGCAGACAAGGTCGCCTGGACAACGGCCAGAATCACCGTCACATCGTCCGGCTTCCCCCCGATTGCCTGCAGTGAATGGGAGGGGTAGGAGTGGGAGAGCAGAGGAGCAGTTGAGGAACCCTCCGATAGCCGCTCTCGCAGGCCTTCTTGGCGAATGGGCTCATGTAGTTCTCGTCGAAGCCCAGCTGGCGAGCCTGTAGGGCTATGGAGTTGGCGGCGCCCTGCAGCTCCAGATCTGATGGCTCCTAAAACAAAAGGAGATTCCTACAGACTGGTGAATGGGGGCTGAGAATGGAGGCCACATTTAAACTGCTCAATTGCTCCTCGATCAGATCCACGGGGAGGTTGTCGAAGAGTCCGTCTGTGGCTACTAACAAGAAATCGCCTGCCTTCACCGGGAAACTCGAGCCCTCCGCACTTTCTGGGCTGCAAAATAATTGATTATTGAAGTTGGTTGGTCAGAACGGTCGGACAATAAAGAGATGGGAACCTATCTCGAAGGCACTCAAACTGAGGAGGGGCAATGGAAAGCTGGTAAGGCGTGTTGAAGTAGTGACATTGCTCTTGCGATCGATGCACCACCTGCCAACCACTCCAGTTCAGTTCATTTGTAGCAAGACTTCATAAGGAAGAGGTAGAAGAAAGCAGAAGAAGAATATACAGTACCTTTCCCTCTCTGATGAGAAGGAAGCCAGAGTCTCCGAGGTTGGCGGTGTGTATGAGGCTGGCCACTGGGTCCAGGACCACGACACAGGCAGTGCTGGATCCGAGCGGAAGGCGCTCCGAACCCACACCCGCCCTCTTCAATCGCCCCGCCTCCGCCCACAACTCCTCGTACGCAGTCGCCAGCAGCTTGCTCGGATTACTCGCCTTCAAAAACCCCTTTTACCCTTTCAGCCACTTCTACGCAAAGCAAACTATACCTGAAACTGGCCGGAGCGTACGAGGCTGGCGCAGCTTTTCATGAGGCTGCGACTGAAGCGTCCGGGATCCACGCCGTAGGAGCGCCAGCCGCCGACCCCGTCCGCAACGCCGACGACATCGGCGGACTCGTGGTGGGCCACGAAGCAGGCGTCGTCCCCGTAGGCATCCGCGTCCAGCACCGTGGACGGGGCCCCCACCAGCTCCTTGGCGAAGCCGCAGCGGGCCCAACGGAAGCGCGGCCCTGCCCCCACCCCGCCCCCCTCCCGACCCACCTCCCGGATCGCTGTCGACAGCAGACGCAGCAGACGCACCTGACCCGAACGCATCTCACTTGCCTACAAACTCTTGCACTTCTATTACTTTCCCACTGAAGTTTTGAAGGAAGGGGGACTTCGGTGGCACCGGAGCCAGAGTCGAGGACGCCATTGGGGCTGACACTGTTGCAGATGGCACGTACGAGGAGGCGAGAGACAGCCGATTGCATCCTGCCAGTGCTTACTCTCGATTACTTCCCACCCACATTGCACGGTCGCTTCCCGTTTTGTTAGCCTCAAGCTTAGAGTGGCGTAAACAGGTCTCGTGCAATCGTTGTTTTGCGCCCAGTCAGTCCCTGCATGCCCTATGCTCAAGGGGTAGGTAAAGTAGGAGCAGACGAATGCAGTGCAAATGAATGAGCAGGCTGGTAAATACGCAAACAGCCTCTATGCACGTTTCCTTGCCCCTTCACCCATCCCCTCCCCATCCTTAACCCCCGTGATGGTAGTAGGTAGTGTGGCAGTAGGTAGTGGGGGCCATCCATTTCCAGGCTAGGTAGAGCTGAGAGGCTGAGACCTGCGCATCGAAAGGCGGCGAAGGCGAGCGCTTTTCGTTTTCCGCATGCAAGTCCTACATCATGTTCCACTTTGCTACAATTGGTGAAGGAGGTTGGGGTTTGGAAGGTGGAAAGCTGAGAGGGGATGTCGGTGGAGAGTGGGAAGGAGATTCACTTCCTCCTCACCCGCACCTGTCGCGATGTCCTGGCTGGCAAGCTCACGCCGGAGAATGCAGCCCAGTCCTTCCTAGAGCTCAAGGCATGCTGCCGCCTCTCTACAATCCCTCTGCACTGGAATGAGAAGGCTTGGCCTGTTCAGAAAAAGGAGGAAACGGTGGCCTCCGCACTGATGGATGTGCTGGCAACGCTGGAGTTGGAGCTGGAGGATGCGGAGGCGGATGCAAAGGACGCCTTTGCCACTCTCTCCAGCCTTGCTGCTCAGGTAACCCAATCATTCCACCAACCCTCTACAGTTCTTTTTCTTGACCTATCTGCAGCACATACTACCTCAAAGTGTGGCCAGCGTTTTCCTGGACACCTGCACGGAAGATGCCAAGGCCTTGGCCCAAAGAACTGTCAAGCTCAAGACGAAACTATTGTAAGCACTGGTGTTTCCTGGGAGGTGTGGATGGAAGCTGAAGAGGCGATGAATGGGCAGCTTCAAGCAGTTCAAGTTCAACCTGATGCGGGAGGAGTCGGAAGGCTATGCAAAGCTGGTGACTGAGCTGGCGCTGGAGGGGGAGATGGCGGCCAAGGACGACGTTCCCGGCGCCCTCCATCGCATCACCGCTCTCACTGGCCAGTTCAACCTCGACCCCAACCGCGTCCTCGACGTACTCCTCCACCTCTGAAACCTAAGAGGCAGCGAAACGAGGCAGCTTTTTTCCAGGTGATTCTGGAGTGTCTGGAAAGGGGACTGGCGAAGTCGGAGTTCTACGTGGGCCTCCTGAAGGCCTTCGGGGCGCAGAAGACGGACATCTGCGGTCTCGTCGGCTTCCGCTTCACCTTCTACCGCAACGGACGCACCCCCGACTCCCTCTACCAACTCACTGCCCTTCTCCTTCACGGTTCCTTTCTACAGACGTGGGGGAGAAAGAGGAAGAGTAAAAGAGTGCAGAGGAGCTGTTGGAGCTGTCGGTGCTGTCGCAGTACCTGCGACCGAAGCTGGACGAGGTGTCGGAGACGAGCAAGCGGCTGCTGGAGGACGCTGCGAAGAGGGCCAAGCTGGCCCAGGCCGCTGCCACCTCCACCGTCCCTCCCGCCAACGACGTCTCCCTCGACGTGGCCGGCAACGCTTCCTCCTCCGCCGCACCCTCCGCCACCCTCTCCGTCGCCGCCTCCACCGACATTCACACACTTATGGTTGCTCAGAAGAAGCTTGCCGGAGTTGGGGCGCTAGTTTTGGACTGGGTTGACAGGCGGATGGGACAGCTGAACTGAGCGCCTCCATGACTACGGGGCGGAACCAGAAACTGGGCATCCTTTGGGCCCTGCTTCAGCTGCCCGACCTCCAGAAAGCCCTCGACGTCATCGCCAGGCTTCCAGAGTACTACGGCGTTCGGTCCAATCTCCCTCTTCCCACCTCACTTCACCACAAACATAGAGCATCAAACAAACTGGGCCTTGCAGATGTGATCGTGTAGCCATCGCCCTCTGCCGCATCATTGACACCATGATCCAGCCAATCTTTCAACGGTGCATTCAATGCCAGAGGCAAGAGTAGAAAGGGGAAGGCGAAATGAATACAGGAAATGTGGAGAGTTGGCGGGGATCGCAGCTCGATTGGAAGCAAAAGTGGGGACTGGCGCTGAAGGAGAGGCAGAGAAGGAGCTGAAGCTGGGGCCTGAATGGTCTCTGGAAAGCTGGGCGCATGTGGAGAGCCGTCTGTTCCCACTGCTTCAGCTCCTCGGGCCTCACCTCGCCTCTAATCCCAAGCTTTTTGGACGCTGTCTACGGTCATTTTCTCCTCTCATCCAATCATTCACTGTCTCACTTTCCCTTTCAGCCTCATGACGGCCTTTATCGATGAGAAGGAGAAGTCCATGTCTGGCGAAGATGAGGCCATCATGCAACGGCTCTTCGATGGCCTGGTCAATGTCTGCGACGAGGTATTTAGGATGAAGACAGAAAGTAGGTGTAGATGGGAAGGAATGTAGGTGTTCCTGCCGTCGTTGACGGCGTTGGAGGCGAACAACTGGGCGGGCGAGGAGCTGTGGCGACTCCTCTCCGCCTTCCCCTACTACCTTCGCTACCGCCTCTACGGGCGCTGGAAAACGGAGCACACCCGCCGCCATCCCATCCTCACCATTCGCAAGGGACAGGTCCACGCACGCACGCGCTACATCATCAAGTACCTTTCTCTTACACTTAACAAGAGCTGGGTGATAAACGGTGATGATTGAGACGACTGAGCAAGGAGACGGTGAAGTTGATTGGACGACAGGTGGGCAAACTGGCCCATACACACCCAACCATCGTCTTCGATTACGTACTTTTTGGCCCGTCCGTCTTGGCTGGCCTGAAGCAGAAGGAAGAATGATGCAGATTCTCAGCTCCATCCAGACCTTCGAGAACCTGATCGGGCCGGTGGTTGACTCGTTGAAGTACGGGCTGAACGGGATGGAGCTGGATGTGCTCACCTTCAGCCTCATCGAGGAGCTCGCCAACCCGGACAAGGAGAAGCTGAAGGTAGGCAGAGGAGAGGAGAGAGTGGCAGGGGAGAGGGAGGAGGATGGTTGATGGTAGGTGTCGGACGCTCGACTGTCGCCGTGGCTGTCGTCGCTGGCGACGTTTGCGGGGACGGTGTTCAAGCGCTACGCGGGCATGGAGCTGGTGGGAATCCTCCAGTACCTGGCCAACCAGCTGAAGGCCAACAAGTCCTTCGACCTCCTCGTACTCAGAGAGGTCGTCGAGGCCATGAGCGGCACTGAACGCGCTGTCGGCCTCACTCAGGTACTCACTGCCTACTCACCATTCTCATCTTTCATTCGTTTTATTTATTATCTTCCTTTAAGCCTACATTAATGACGTACTTCCATCAAAGTAATTAGTTATCTTCCAATTCAATTGGTCATTTGGGTGATGAATTGAGGAGCAGCTGGAGGCGTGCACAGGGGGTGAGCTGCTGCGCTCAGAGGGTGGGCGGTTCAGTCTGGAGGCGGGACAGGGGCGGGTGGGCAGCAGCACAAAACGTACCTCAGCCCGGCTGCGGGAAGCACTGCTGGGCGAGGACCATCTCATACTCGCCCTCCTCCTCCTCATGGCCCAGCAGCGATCCCATATCGGTTCCCTGTCTCCTCTCTCCAGTGCCTGGGAGCAGTGCATGGCTGCTGCAGTGCATGGGAGCGGGCCGCAGGAGCCCCGCTTGCACCTCAAGCTGACGGGACAGATGCTGGACGAGTGCACGGAGACGCTGCAACAGTTCCAGGCTTTCCTCGCCGCCAGCCTCAAACCCGACGACTACAAACGACTTATTCCCACCCTTCCACAACTCGTTCCACTCCCTACCACACTCACTATGCTGGAACTCAACTGCTGGGAATTGAGAAAAGAGATTATCACCTCCCATGGGCTACGGCCTTCATCCTTGCCCGGCCCATCTACATCTCCGCCATCAATGCCAAATTTGAAGAGGTATTTCCAGAAAAATGGTGGAGATGAAAATGAGAATTGGCTGGCGTTCAGGTGAAGAAGGAGAATCGAAAGCTGGGCATCGACAAGGCGGGGGCTGAAGCCAAAAGTCTGGCCTACCGCAATGCCCTGGACTCCGTCCTCAAGGACCTGGCTGCTGAGATTCGCCCACTAGCGCCCGAGCACTTCTGGAAGGAGCTCCATCCGGAATTCTTCGCCCTCTTCTGGCTGCTCACCCCGGCTGATATTGGTTTTCTCTCACCCTCTCCCTACTCATCCAATAAAGGAAGTTTGTGCCCGACAGGCGTCCCAACGGAAGCCTACGAGCGTGAGGCTGATAAGCTGCGCAAAGCAGCGGCGGCCGTGGAGGACTCCAAAGAGCTCTCCGACTCCAAGCGTCGGAAGGAGAAGGAACGCCTCCTGGCCCTGGAGACAAAGCTGGGCGAGGAGCGACGACGGCAGACGGAGCACGTGGCTCGCGTGCACGCCTACATCAAACACCACGCGGCCTCCATCCTCCGCCCTCCAGAGGACGCCAACCGGCTCCTGCTCCGCTCCCAGTCCATGGGGCGGTTCTTCAGCCTCTGCCTCCTCCCCCGCGCCATTCTCTCCGACCTGGACGCCGTCTTCGCCGCCCGCTTCGTCGCCCTCATGCACTCCATGCGCGCCACCTACTTCTACACCCTATTCGTCTACGACAAGCTCATGGATTTCTCCGCCACCGTCGCCGCCCTCACCGAGAACGAGGCTGCCGCCTACGGACGCTTCCTTTCAAACCTACTCGGCGAGGCCAAGCGATGGCACGCCGACAAAGCCCTCTACGACATCGAGTGCCTCGACACACCCGGATTCCGCACCAAACTCGGCGCCTCTGATGGATCTACTCCCCCTTCCGGCCTTGAGTACGAGAACTTCCGGTTTCTACTCTCTCCCATTCCATTCTTATTACTTACTTCTAACTTTCTCTTCTTCAGACACCTCCTCCACAAGTGGCATTGGAAACTAACTCGGGTTTTATTCTTTTCTTCCTGCTCCCCAGTGTATTGCTGCAATGTCATTTCCTTTAGGCATCGCTTAATCTACTCTCCAGTGGTTCCTACGTCCAGATTCGAAACACGCTCAACGTTCTCATAAAGGTCTTTAAAATTTCTAGTATTTACAAAATTTAATAGTAATAAAAATAAATGGTAATAGTAATAGTCATAAATTACCGTTCTATCTCCAAAATGCTTAGTCTTGTGTGCCTTGTGGCTTTTTTACAAGCAGTGTACCACAAATAAACGGAAAAATTTCCAGATGTACCCGCACTTTCCCGTTATTGTTCAACTACACAAGAACCTGGAAGAGCGTGTAGGAAAGGTAAAGGATGAAGAAAAGGACAAGCGCCAAGACTTGGCTGTGCTTGCTACAAGGTCCTTCTAGCATTCCCAAGCACTCCTCATTCTTCATCTCATTCTCTTGCAGCTATTGGGGCAACCTAAAAATGAGAGGCAAAGAAAAACTCCTGATGGAAAACCAGTTCCACATCGTCAATAAGGTTGCTATCATATAACATTTTTGGTATCCCATAATAAATTGATGCAAAAAAAGACGTTAAATGTCAAAAAATCTGAATTGACAGAAAGCGGCAGCCAAACCGGCAGCTGCCAAAACAGCGGCAACTCCGGCGCCGAAGGAGGTCAAGGCCAGCTCATCCCCCACCAAGGACCAACTCACCCTCATCAAAAAGACCATCTCCTCTACTCCCACTCCCGAGCCGCCCCCCAAGAAGGTACTCACAACCAGCCATCCTCAACCACCTCCAATTGACCTTCTCCCGCCTTCCAGGTGGTGACAACCGTGAAAAAAGAAGCCACAGATGCGACGCCAGCCAAGACGCCAGCGACAAAGGCGGTGGCTGCGAAGACTGTGGTGAAGACCAGCAAGACGCCCATCCTCAGCCCTAACAAAGAGCCCGCAAAGGAGCCAGCCAAGGAGCCTGCCAAGGAGGCACCCGTTCAACGCCGAGTCGTCGCTGCCCCAAACACCAGTCACCTTCTCTCCTCCTCCTCCTTCCCACTTGACTGAAGACGCGGCTTTGTCAGGCTCCAGCAGTTCAAGCTCTGAGGCTGTGGCGGCCAAAAAGGCGCCGGCGGCCAGCTCCAATGCATCCCCGCCGGCCAAAAAAGCTCGTCCAGTACTCCCCCTAGCCTCTTCCTAGTACCATGTCATGGCGTAAGCACTGCTGTTGGGACAGGAGGAAAAGGTGGAGGAGAAGAAGACGGTAGAGAATCGCAAGCGCACCGCCGAGACCAACAGCACCACCTCCAGCCCCAGTTCCCTCTCCAATGCCCAAAGTCTCCTGAGCATTTTCTTGGTCTCTGAAGGCCGAGCCACAAGCACGAAAGGCGGGAAAGCGGCGGTGAACGGGGCGGAGGCGGTGGAGGCGAAGCGGGCCAAGACGGAGGCGGGGCGGGGGAAGGAGCCTGTAAGTGTGAAGGAGGGAGTAAGTGGGAAGGAGGCAGTGAGTCTGCCATCGCCCATCCGCCCGCCCTCCGCCGAGGCCGCCAGAGCCTCATCTCGCCGCAAGGAGGAGCGAAGGGAGCGCTCCAAAGACCCAAAGTACCCCCTGCGCCTGCCATTGGTGGGAATTGAAGCATGGGCCTTTTGTGTAGGAAAAGCGGTGAGCGCTCTCGCTCGCATAGCAAGGAGCCGCGGGCCTCGGCCGAGCGTACGCCTACCCACAAGCCCGAAACTCACAAATCGTCCAAGCCAGTCAAAGAAGGTTCCTAAAGCTCATGAAGGAGAATGAGGGAGGAATGGCGATGGGTGTTCGTAGGGCGCTCAGTGATCAAGCCACCAAGTCCAGGGCCTTCGTCGTCGAGCTCTTCGGGAACAAGCTCTCGGAAGGTGAAGCTGGCCAAGCCCAAAGCTTCGTCGGAGGCCAGCGCGGAAACTCGCCAGTCCTCTAGGCACTAGCACCCCGTTCTTCTTCCCAGCTGAACTCTAATTCTGCACCCCTTCGGACAGGTCCAAGTCACGAAAATAGAAGCCCATCATTGAGGAGGAAAGACCATTTTTTATCAATTACTCAATTACTTTGTTACTACTAGAATAGTTTCATTCCAAATGGTGGTTTATTTTGCTGAGATGATTTTGCTGCAGTCGATTGAACTGAGCCCCAGATTTTTCATTTCCTGTTTTTTTGCTACTCCCAGCAATGCTGCTCCTTTCTAATCAATCACCAAAAAAACAGATGAGCAGGAGCACTACAAAAGCAAGCTCTGGCATAGGAGAAGCGAAGCAAAATACTGATGCACTGAAAGCTATGGCGAAAATGAATAAAAATGGGGCGGTGAATCATGGCTGAGCGCTGGCAATAAGCGCAGGAGGCCAGGCATAGACTGCGATGGAGAGATCCTGCAAGAGGCGGTCCACCTCTCGCGGTACTCGATCCTCCCATTCCCCCGTTGCCGCTATCGCTGCCAGCCTTCAATCCCTCCCCCTTCAAACCTCCTTCCACCTAGCCTGCCTGACTTAGAGGAGCCGTCGTTGGAGAGCCAGTGGTGGAGGTGAGGGAGAGGACGAACGATGGGGACAGTCTGTCCATCCTCGCTATCCCCCATGGAGTCGAAGAGGACCCAGTCTCGTCCCTGCCACACACCCTCTGCCCCGTCCGCCGACCCCAGTCGCGTGAAGGAGACGTAATGCGAGCTTTCGATGCACACCGCACTCAAGAGTACACATTGTATCATCTGGCGGTTTACGAGCTATTAGTCAGAAGGAACCTGACTAGATGAAAGGTGACTCTGCTCAAGGCGCCTAGATCTGCATCCGGTAGGCTGAAATCTCCGCCATGAAGGAAGGGGTCCACCGCCACCGGCTTGTGGTCCGCATTGGCCTCCAGCTGACTGTGACGCTGGAAAGAAGGCTGGTGAGGAGAGTAGGTGGAAGCAAGGGGTGAGGTAGATGAGAAGAGAACGAGATGAAAGCAGCGGGTGCAGGTAGTAACGGCGGCTAGGCCATCGGCGGCCCCATTCTCTCGCTGACTCAGCAGGTAGCACTCTGCGCACTCAAACTCCGCCTCTCCTCCACACCCAGCGCACGCCCTTCAACTTTCTCCATCTTTTCTCTTATCCTTTCAATTCCAGATAGCAACCGTGGGTGATTGGCTAGGAGATGGGAAAGGTCCAATGTAAGCGGCGGTATGATGCGCGGGAAAACCTTCTCCTTCCCGTAACGCGGAACCTGGAAACACTTGGGTGGCAGGACTGCGGGAATGAAGCTATTTGCGAACCTGAATGATGAGCAGAGGGGAGGGGATGGCGGCGAACTTGAGGCCTTGAGTGAAGCAGGAGTAGTGGAGTAGGGCTTCCAAACCCGGCGCCTCCCCCACCAACTCCCGGAACCCCGCCTCCAGCACCAGCTGGCACAAGGAACCCCACTGATCCTCACCTCCGCCCTACACCCAAGCAAATCCGCTTCCTCAAGGGGTGCAGAGCAATGGGAATAACCATAGTATGGTGGAGCCTGAGCATGGGTCTTGGGAGGGGTAGCAGGCGTTCCAGAAGGGCAAGGAGAATCTCCTCGGGGTCTTTCTCTGCCGCCTCCAGCCCCGCCACTTCGGGGCAGAGTCCGTGCAGCAAGCGCCGCAATCTTTGCATCGCTCCAAAGCGCACCAAACCTCGCCTCAATCACAAACAGCCTCCCTCCCTCATTTCTTGATGGAGGAAAGACAGCAGTGAACCTTCTGAGAGGATAGACAATGCGTTTGGCCAAAACCTCCTGAAGCTCTTCATACTCCGCTATGTCATTACCGGTCTTTGGTCGGACGAGTATTCTGCAGCCAATGCCGATGAAGATGAAGCGATAAGAATGAAAGAATAAAACGAGTCAAGGAAGGAGTGGTGTGCAAAGAGGGCGTAGAGGGAGGCGTCAAGGTAGCAGCTGTTGGAGCGCCCTTGTATCCCCTTCCACCGCCCCGACACATCCTCTAGACTCCCACTTGGGCCGCTGTACTCCTACAGATCCAGAGGACTTCTTGAAATGCTTCAATTTTAAAAGTCAGACAGGACCATGGCTTCATCCAGCGCTTCTGACTGTGAGTCCAGCTGGTGGGAGTCCATGAAGCGTTGATCGGGTCTGAGACTGGCCGGGGGCGCAAAGAGTCCACGACCCGGCGGACACTGGAAGTAGGGCCTGCCCTTGTAGCTGCCGTCTGAGGAGCCCCAGATTGACGGCAGGGTATCCTCCTACAACATCCCCTCTTCCCTACCCAAAGGAGCGCAGGGGCGAGAGAAGATGGTACGAGTTCGAGGCCGACCATGTCCATTTCGATGGCGTCGGCCACGGGGAGGCGACCCAGCCACTGCACCACCCCATAGTGCCGACTCCCGTCCGACATCAGCACCTCCATGCACTGCCCTCAACAACTCTTCCTGCTCAATACTATGCTCAATAGGAGAAGCATGGGGATGAGAAACCTAGGGAAATGTCCTGAGCAGGCTGGGAAGTGGTGGCTGATGAGGATGATTGAGTTGGCGGGAGCTGGAGGAAGCGACTGAGTTCCTCCATGCTGTCTTCTTTGCCGCTGGGGCGAACTTCACTTTTCGATCGATTTGCTTCACTGGGTGGCGAGGCTTCCAATTGGATGGGGATGTGGCGGATTTTCGGTGGTGATGGCTCCTCCGCTCTAGGATCTCTGCAACAGACGCTCAAATTCTCAACCATTCGTAGCATAAACTTTAGTCTTATATTGTCCAAGAAATTCGGTAGGAGGAAAGTTCGATTTAAGACTGGGTGAGAAAGGACAAACGGGAGCCAGTCAGAGGCGCGGATGAGTCCATTGACAGGCAGAAAAGCAGCATGGCCTTTGGGCGCTTGAAAGTACTGGCAACCGCCCCAGTTTCCTGTTCCAGCGCTCTCCGCAATCCCGTTATCCTCAAGTATGCTAGAAGATAAAAGGATGAGGCACTAGAAGAGGTGTGAACGAATTGGACGCCGGCCATGGTATGCGGCTGCCCTGGAAGATGGCCCAACCAGCGCACCGTGCCCCACTCTGCCGTTTTCGTCTTCTCCGACAGGTGCACCACCCGCTCACCCACCTCCACCCCTTCCACACTCCCATTCCTGCACCCTGTCTTTCCCCACCTATCATCCTAACCTCTCCAACAGCTACCCAATCGATGGCTGAGGAGAGACAGAGAGCAGCAGGTCCTTTTGAGGCGGTGGCGGAAGAGGTTTGGCTGGAGCCCTGACACTCCCTCCTTCCACTCCTGTTAAGGATCGAATGCGGGAGGCTGGGAGAAAGACGGCAGATCGCGGCGATGCGCTGAAGTAGCGGTGCCCGTTCACGCTTCCATCGCAGTCCCCGAAGCCTCCCACCTTGAGGACACATTTTCTTCATTGCCTACTGCCACCTGAAAGGAGACAGAGGAAGGTGAAACATGGAGTCTGAGGCCGAACCAGCGACCGTCCTTGGCCGGGGCCAGGGAGCCTTTCCACTCCACCACCGCCGACACTCGCTCCTGTGGCACTGAGAAGCCCAGGAGCTGGCTGGAGGCCGACGGGACGTCCACCAAGGCCTCCACCTCATCGCCTACGCCCACTGACGACCACACCCGCTCCAAGCTTCCGCTCTCGTACGCCCTCATCCTTACAACTGATGGTTTGACACAAAGGGGAGTAGGAGCAGTGTCTGAAGGCTACCTCTCGTCCAAATCCCCAATGGCAAGATACAGCTGGCCTTGGTCGGCATTGAGGAGAGCGCACTGGGTAGAGAACGTGACAACGTACACGTCCACTGCGTCCAAACATCGAAGAACCTAAGTGAAAAGGCGTCTAGTCTGAATGTCAATTGATAAATGATTGCCTTGGCAAGAGAATAGTCGTCTTTGGCCAGGCGACTGAGGCGATCAGCCAGCTCCCAATCATCCCGCGACAACTCCACCAGCAAGCTCCCTTTTCGAACCTCAAACATCATCAGTCTTCTCGCCAATCCTTTCAGTAAACCCTATTCATTTTCCTATAATACACTATGAAAACGACAGCTCATTGCGATTATGATAACAATGCATGACTTGGAAGCATTTTCCAGAAAAGAAGCATTGATTTAGGGATCAGGGGGCGGGAAGTTAGGAAGCAGGGTTTTCATAATAAAATTTTATTGGGTTGGATGGTGGAAGCATGGAGGTTTATTAATAAATGGAGCGATCACTCTTTAACATGGGGAGGGGGGCTAAGTTGCAAAACTCCAAAAGTTATAACACAGGGGTCAAAAATGACTTTTTGTTGACGGCTGCTGTTAGTCGTAGGAAGCACATACATAGACGTTCTTGGGCTCAAAAAATACCGGCAAATCCGATTTACACAATGGTGAAATCCGTTTTGAAGTTTACTGTCCCCTTAAAAAGTTATTATGCTGAATGTTAGCCGGTATTTAATTTTTCATTTGAGTGCTTGTAAAATCTACCCATGTGTTTAATGTATCAAATAAATATATGGGTTTGGGGGTCAGAAAGCAATTAATTTCGCATGTAAAGGTTATAAAGAGGTCGGCATGGAGCTTACAGTCGAGGTATTTCAAATGCGCGGAATCTATGTAGTCCTTGCACAAGTTGAGACAGCCAATTCGCGTGCCTTCTAGCTGCCTTCTAGCCAGTGTTTTGAGAAGCAATGGAAGGGGAAGAGTACTGCGATGTATGTGAGGCAGTGATCCGGCGTGGCAGTGGGAGAGGAAAATCAGCTGTCCTCACCTGCACAGTGAGACCAGGATGTGGGCAGAGCTAGCACGCGGAGTGCGTTGGTGTGCTGAAAGAGGACTTCCAGCGAATGTCCAAAAATCGGCAGACAACCTCCTACTGCTGCCCCAGCTGCAGCGACAAGCTGGAACAGCCCACCGCCCAAGAAGCACCGCCTCAGGACACTCTGGCTCAGCCCTTCCGCCTTAGTCAGCCCCTCCCTTTTGGTAAGAGACTTCATCCTCGCCATCGACCTCGCCCTCGTCTCTTCTCCACATGCCGAGCTCCAGGACCAGCAACTCTGGGCAGCTCTGGAGGGCAAGCTAGCCTATGAAATCCCCGCCTTCCTCCCTTCTCACAGTCAGCCCTCTCCATCAGTTCAACCATTCTTCATTTTCTAGTTTTTACGCGCTTCACAGGCTTATCAGCTTTTAGGCATGCCAGAAGACAGCTCGAGCAGTAGTGCAATGCTTCCGGCGCATTTTCCTCAAGGGCTACGTTCGCCTCCTCAACGACACCCTTGCCGAGAGAAGTGGCAAACCTGGAGAAAAGAAGAAACCGCTTCGCCAAGATCTTAATCCTTCTTTCAGCCCTGATACAGAAGGAACTTCATCATGGCTTTGAATGCTTTCATTTTTCCAGTGCTAAGAAATTCCTTTGTTTGACGTTTAATAAGATGTCTGACGTTTATTAAGAAAACGTTTGTTCAATAGTACTAGTCGCCACACTCAATTAACCCAATTACCAAATGACTTGATGTTACAATAAAATATATAGTCTTTATATAATCGCCTATTATAATACAAACGAGTTTTGCAACTCACTTTAATATGTACAGGTATATAAAGTGAGTGCTCAATATATATATAACTTGCTGGTGGAAGAGTCGGGAATGTGGACCTAATGATGGGGATGGTAAATGAGAACCTGGCATTTGTGGAGAGCGTTGGTGTATTTCTCGAGGCGCCAGGCTTCGGAGGGTAGAAGGAGGAGGTAGTAGGAGTTCTCTCGCGGCATGTCCTCGCCCACTCATGCCCAGCTCATTGGCCTCTTAAGGGTGGGTGGGGGTCTGTCGCTGTCTGTCGCTGCTGACTGGAGGGATGGAGGGAGGGAGCCCAGGGCACTCCCCCTCTCCTCTGCGCAGATTTATCCCTCTCTGCCTAGACACTCGCATGCTATACCACCTTTCCCCCCTTCTTCTTCTATATGCCCTCATGTTTTCTCTTCACCTTTATTGGTTAATGGGGAATCGGGCGTGGATAGACCGCATGGTACAAAACTGAACTGACGCGGAAGCAGGAGCAGAACAAGAAGAGGCCCAACGACAACGAGGCGAGGAATGATTGCCATAGTCCATCACACTCGGATAAGCAGAGAAGAATAAGGGAAGCGGCAGAAAAAGGTCAAGGCTAGATAACTGACATAATAGAAAAGAAGCCAGCAGTGGAAGAAGAAGCCCGGAGGCGAACGATTGTCAACACTTACACGAACCGTGAATAAATGATAATATCACCTCGGTGATGCCGAGCAGAGAGAGACGGAAACAAAATGCCAGACTAAGACGAGGGCAGACGTAGCAAATGTATGGAGACTAGGCTAGGAAGGGGGATGGGGTGCGAAGAAGGAAAGGATGGTCTGGAGCTGGAGGGAGCAGTGGAGAGGCGCGATTGTAAAGGAGGGAGAGGGGCAATTTGTGTGCACAGGGCCTGCAGGAATTCACCACCGCTTTTGCGTCACCTCGCGGGCTGGCGTGATCTGTCTGGCCAGGTTTTGAGGGGCAGGGCTGGGTAGTAGGAGGGGCCGGGAGGGGGGAAGGCGACTGTGTGCGTCTGGCTGGACGAGTCCCACTCATTCTCATCCTGCACTCCCTTCCCGAGCCAGAGTAGAAGATGGAGAAGATGATCTTCCCCATGGAGAAGCCCGACGTCCCGTGGCAGCTGCCGGAGAAGTGGAGCAACGACCATGACCTCAAGTCCTTCGTCCGCGTCCTCGAGAGGAACGGCATCGTCGACACGGACTACTTCATCCGCAAGTACGGCTCCGGGCGCCCGCTATGTCTGGAGAACGAGGCGGCGAAGGAGAAGATCTTCGTCGCCATCTTCCCCATCGGCCTCATCGCCGGCCACAACGCCAAGCGCATCCGCATCAACACCATCGTCAAATCCAGTCAAGACCTTCGCCTCTGGATCTCCGCTCAGGTTGGCTCTGGATTTCCCTCTTCTGTTTTGCCTCTTCTTAATAAAAGAGCGGGAAGTGCAGGTGCTCGGCAAGGAGCCCAAGGGTTGGGGGCCGCTGGACGGTCTTGGTGAGGAGGGCGTGGAGGCATCGCTCAAGAATCCCCTCCCGGCCCATATCGCTGGAGCCCCAGCACCGAGCCCCCACGCCCCTTCCTCTTCTACGCCAGCCTACCCAGCCCTACCACCTCTGCCAAGATCCCCGCCGCCTACTCACTCTATCTCATCTTCGCCCACATCACCACCAATGTCCACTTCAAGGAGGACCTATGCACCTTCGCCTTCAAGGAGGAAGTGAAGAAGAAGAAACACACCAGCCTCCTCTCCATCGGCAGCGACTCCGACTCCGACGACGGCCGCAAGGCCGCGGGGAAGGACGACACCAGCAACGACGACGACAAGGACGACACCAGCGACGACGACGACTCCCGCCACGATCACTCCGACAAGGACACCGACCAGGACACAAGCTCAGACGAGGACGCCCCCTCCAACGAGGCCAGCAATGACTAGGCCAACTACTCCGAGCCTCCAACTACTCCCTACTCCAATACCTTCTACTCCATCGGCAACCCGTCAGCAACCGACCCCTCCACCCTCCATACCCCTCCATCAATCTCCCATCCAGGTTATCGCTTCTATCTTTTTTCTCCTATATTATCCTCCCTTCTTCATTGCCACCCCATGAAAGTTTTTAGTTTTAGCAAGGAAAACTAATTTGAAGGTCCGTGAACAGCTGTGCTGCGGGTAGGCAAGGCGTCTAGAAGACGGCCTTCAATGCTTATTTTTTATCTTTTCATTTATTGGTCAGAGTTGAACAATTGCCAAGATTTGACCTCTTCGTTTGAGTCAAGATAGACCATAACACCAAAGCAGTCAACCGAACAACTGAACAAAACATTTTTTGTCGTCTTCCAATATTTTAACACCGTAATGAAAAACTAAAGAACAATAATAAAACCAATATAGAATCGAAATAACCCATGGCATAAACAAAGACTGGTTGAAGAATATGATTACTGAAGTTGATCTTTCACATGAAATGTTTGTCGCTAAGATAAAACAAGGGGAAAAGAGAGGTAAAAAAACTTTCGCGTAATTAGGGTAAGCTAGCGATGATGGGATGCCAAAGGAGACAAAGGTGACAAATATCACAAAGATGGCTTAACAAACTCGAAAAATTTCGCCGTTAAGATTTCATGGGCAGAAGAAGTTTGGTCAAGTCATTGTAAGCAAGGTTTTGCGAAATGTCTGAAATCGCATATATTGATTTTCCTTTGTAATTTTTTATAAAAACTGCACCGGCATCGTGGGAACAATTAGCTAGCCGAATACATTCGGCACAAAATCAACATTGTTAGCCTGTATTTTATTTTGCCTATTTGCTTGGACTAAACAGAGTCCATTGTTTGGCATTTCAGAAGCAGCGACGATGCTTTGTCTGCAAGAGATACAATCTCAGCATTTGTCTTTGGCCTGAACGCGTGCCCCTTCATTTACCGCCTTTTTGCGATCCTATTTCTTTTTTTCAAAATCTTGATATGTTGCAGAAAATTGGTTGTGCTAGCGATTTGTTGCTCAGCCGACCGCCTTCTACATGGACCTAAGGGAGCCAGCAAAAATCAGCGCCCAGCCCGCCCCTCCGCTCCCTCCACTTCAGATCCAAGACTCCGCGCCGCCCAGTCAGCACCAAGGATGCAGTTCCCCGGGTTGCGGAACGGATTGCCACGGACTGGATTGCCACCGGAAGGGATTGCCACCGGAACGGATTGCCACCGGACTGGATTGCCACCGGAACGGATTGCCACTGGAACCGATTGCCACCGGATCGGATTGCCACGGACTAGATTGCCCCCGGATCAGATTGCCACTAAATAAATTTGGTTCTCCTGACCTCTCACCTCAACTTTGAAACTCCCTGGTGGTTTGTATGGCACACCCTGAAAGCTATGAACAATTAAAAAATAAGTCATTTTTAAAACTTTCATTTTTTCATTTCCATAGCCGTTTTTATATATCATTTACTTCTTGCATTTCATTTAAAATTCTATAATTTAACGTTTCACCAATCATTTACACCATTTGCATCAACAAATACTGCAGAACAATACCAAAAGTCACCATAAAAGTGAAAAAATGAGAATGGTGTCGATGATATAACCCTAGGATTACTAGGGTCGGCTGTAACACGTCTCAGTGAGTTGGTGTCTGCTCTGACCCATTCTTGGCGAATCGGAAAAGGGTCAATTGACCCTGACCCTAACACTTAGTGTCAGGGTTTGTGTCGGTGAATAGTACTTAAGCAACACCGACCAATTGTTGCCGAATTGGCTACTGGTGGTTTGTATAGCACAACGTTTGTAAACTTTGATCAATTTGAGTAAAATTTATTGTTTTTATCTGGTTTTACGAAATAATTATCAGCACACACTAACCCAGGATCAAGTTAGTTTCAGCTCTGAAATCATAGTTCTCCCAACTGAAGATTAGCAGTGTCCTCAGCGATTTTTCTAATCTTTAGTTGCGTGCACAGCTTGTTCGACTGGTAGAGCGGTGGGGTGCAGTGATGCTGGAGGCTCCGGTAGAGAATGAGGATGCACCACTTATGATTTATCTTCGAGCTTTTTAATACTTCTTCCGTAATTGACTATCTTCATCTATCTTCTATCTTCATTCTTTTGTCCCAAATTGACATGTGTTATGAAGTGATGCTTTTCCTGTTTGCGTTGTCTGTCTACCTGATGCACTGTGATGTAAAGAGTAAAAGGACGTTGCTAAACTAGGTGTTTACAATGGTAACCAAACCTGTGACAGAGCGATGATGACTTGTGAGAACTATCATCTTAAGCAGAGGCGGAAGCAGTTTTCTGTTTCTGCCTCAGCGATGACAAAATACAATGCTGCTCCTGAGCTCTGAATAAAAACAATAAATTTTACTCAAATTGATTAACGTGTACAACTTTTGTGCCATACAAACCACCAGGGAGTTTCAAAGTTGAGGTGAGAGGTCAGGAGAACCAAATTTATTTAGTGGCAATCCGATCCGGTGGCAATCCAGTCCATGGCAATCCGATCCGGTGGCAATCAGTTCCGGTGGCAATCCGATCCGGTGGCAATCCAGTCCGGTGGCAATCCGTTCCAGTGGCAATCTGTTCCGGTGGCAATCTAGTCCGTGGCAATCCGTTCCGGGGCAATCCAGTCCGTGGCAATCCGTTCCTAGACCCCAGTTCCCCATGGAGAACCCGGACGTCCCCTGGAAGCTCCCCGCCAAGTGGACGAAGGACGGAGACGCCAAGTCCTTCTTCCGCGTATT
This sequence comes from Ptycholaimellus sp. GST1_10, assembly GCA_030248095.1. Taxonomy (NCBI): domain Eukaryota; kingdom Metazoa; phylum Nematoda; class Chromadorea; order Chromadorida; family Chromadoridae; genus Ptycholaimellus; species Ptycholaimellus sp. GST1_10. The sequence continues at coordinate 53,596 of JASANA010008277.1, forward strand.
GAAGAACAACGGGGTGGGGAATCCGGAGTACTTCATCGCGCAATTCGCCTCCGGCCGGGCCCTACTCCTGGAGAACGCGGCCTCCGAGACCAAGGAGAAGCTGTACCTGCTCATCCACTCTCTGGCCATTCTACCCGCCGACCTCAGCAAGCGCGTCAAGATCCAAACACTCGTCGTCTCCCACCCCGAAAATCGATCCCTCTGGCTGTCGGCACAGGTTCTCTTCCTTTTCTTTCCTTTTCTTGAAAACTAGCGGACATTGGAGTTGTGCGGGAAGGAGGGCCCAGTCTGGGGGCCGCTCGACGGTTCCTCTCTTCTCCTCTCTTTGTATTACCTTTTTTGTGTTGACTCCATGTTGAAACTCTTCTGGAATTTATTCAACTTGGCGGAGTCCGAGGACGGGCGCTAGGCCGTCGGCTAGGACGCGGACAGGGACTCTGAGCACAACAACGAGAACAGCGGCGACCCCAGCGGTGAGGACTCCCATGCGGACTCCCACAGGAACTCCAACAAGGCCTCCAAGCACTAGCCCACCAACTCCAAACCCGCCCACCTAAGCTAATTCAAGAACTACGCCTCCGTCTCCCGCTTCATCTACTCCAAAGAGCTCCGCCAAAACCGATTCTGCTCCGATGCCGACTACGAGACCCCGCCCATTTTCCTACTCCAAGAACTACCCTGTCTTCCTCTACTCCAAAACCATCTTCCACAACTACCCCAACCTTAACTGCTACTCCACTAGGCCACAGCTCAACTAGGCCAAGAACTCGCCCGCTCCAACTCCTTCCTCTCCCGTCCAGCTCATCGTTTCGTCCTTCATTGTCTTTTTCTCTCTTCTCTTCCCTTCTTCATCGACATCCCTTCTTCAGCCTTTCGTTTTGCCAAGAAGGAACAAATCCGGCCGGGAACAGGCTGAGCTGCAAGGCGGCGTCGGACTGGCGTCTAAGAAGACCCACAATCAACGCTTCTTTTTCATTCATTTCTCTACTACTTCATCTAGTGCACCAATTTGAGCTATTGCCAAAATTAAAACCTAGTCACGTGTGTCACGATAACAGAAGCACTCGATAAAACATCATTGGTTTTTTCCAATCATTGAACACCATAAATAAGATCATAATACAACAATTATAAAGCCAAAATATAAAAGTCAACAAAACCAAAATAAGCCATCTATCATCGTGACGGCTTGGCATAGGCAATCAGTGTTTTTCATTTCGCGGATTTCTCAAATAATAATAAAATATATATTTTATAACGTTATAAAATATGGCTCCAATTTAAAGCATAGAATAAGAAAAAATTATACCAATTTTATGGAATCAAAATATAGTGTATTTTTTAATTTTATATTCTGTATGCCGAACTGCTATTATACATGTTGATTTCATATTTTTAAGCCTTATAGAATCGAACCGTAAAATCTTTGGACCGTCAAAATGTCAGTCCAGCAAAACATTACCTAGAGTGTCAACCCAGTAAATAGCAGCTGTTCAAAAATCATACCTCTGGTTAAACTGAAGCTTTTTATATAATATCGCCATTTGAAAAGGAATTTTGTGGGAAAAAACGAGGTGCACAGCATTAAAAACCTCTGTGACAGTTGCGTTTTTTCAAATTTAACCTATATAGCCCAATTTAATCCAAAATTGGTTCATTTATAATTGGAAACAAATGCACGTTGTTCACCATGTTTTTACCCACATAATTCCCTTTCGAATGGCGTTTGAATCACGTAAAAACCTTCAGTAGAACTTGACCTATGATTGTCCAAAGATTTTCCCCAAAAATTACGTTTTGAATGGTCTTAAAATAATGCACAACGATTGATAAGAACTAGGGCATTAAAACTTCTTCTGTGTAACGTATGTTAAGGCTACAAGGCCGGAATTTTGCATGAAAATTTTTTTGGGTGCACTGTGACAGTTGCGTTTTTTCAAGTTTAGTCTAAACAGCCCAATTTGATCTAAAATTGGGTAATTTATATTTGGAAACAAGATGCATGTTGTCTACCATGTTTTACCCACAAAATTCCCTTTTGAATGGCGTTTGAATAATGTAAAAATGACTAGCATTAACAGTCTCCGGTCTCCTTCTCATTTTTCTTGTCACTGCAATAATACAAATCTTCAATGGCCATGGCTAAGAAACGAGATAAGCAATAAAGTTGAGCAATGTTTTACTGTGGTTGTGTGCAGGTGGCTTAGCCGAGATAAGATCAGGCAATGTCCTATATAAGGAGAAACACGCGACTGACGACAACAGAGGCACGAAGGAAGAATGATTAACTGGAGGAATGCAACGATGACGGGGCTTCTTTTTTGTAACCTTTTCCCCAGTAGGGCTTGACTCTCAGCTCCTTGTTGTCCATCACATAACAAGGATAGACAATGGGAACTGTGAGACTTGCCCTCTGGGAATCATCGCACTGCTCCACTTGGGAATTGGAAGAGTGTGCATGGTGCATGACCATCCCCTTGAAAGCGAGGATGACTCAAGATAGGCCAGGATTATAGAGTGTTGGCCCCCACAACTTGCACAAATAGTGGGGTGCGCCATCACTCTGGTCATGCATCTGCATTGATGCCTTGGCACACTCTTTCCAATGTCCCTTGTGCGAAATCTTCATGTCCAGTGCCACCTTCTCCATCATCGCACCTTGAGTGCACAAGCTTGAAACAGGTCAGTCCGCTTGGCTTTGCCTGCCCTGCCATTTACTCTTCCTTCTGTTGTACATTCTGTCCATCTTTCTGCAAAGCATCACACTACTGGACTTCTCTCCACTTGGGATTTGGAAGAGTCTGCATGGTGCATGACCATCCCCTTGAAAGCGAGGATGACTCAAGATAGGCCAGGATTATAGAGTGTTGGCCCCCACAACTTGCACAAATAGTGGGGTGCGCCATCACTCTGGTCATGCATCTGCATTGATGCCTTGGCACACTCTTTCCAATGTCCCTTGTGCGAAATCTTCATGTCCAGTGCCACCTTCTCCATCATCGCACCTTGAGTGCACAAGCTTGAAACAGGTCAGTCCGCTTGGCTTTGCCTGCCCTGCCATTTACTCTTGCTTCTGTTGTACATTCTGTCCATCTTTCTGCAAAGCATCACACTACTGGACTTCTCTCCACTTGGGAATTGGAAGAGTGTGCATGGTGCATGACCATCCCCTTGAAAGCGAGGATGACTCAAGATAGGCCAGGATTATAGAGTGTTGGCCCCCACAACCTGCACAAATAGTGGGGTGCGCCATCACTCTGGTCATGCACCTGCATTGATGCCTTGGCACACTCTTTCCAATGTCCTTGTGCGAAATCTTCATGTTCAGTGCCCCCTTCTCCATCATCGCACCTTGAGTGCACAAGCTTGAAACAGGTCAGTCCGCTTGGCTTTGCCTGCCCTGCCATTTACTCTTGCTTCTGTTGTACATTCTGATGCACACATCCGCATCCGGATCCGCATCCTGATGCACACATCCACATCCGGATGCAGCCCCCCCTATAGAGGGGGCCACATCCAGGCTGACAAATTTTTGAACAATGTTTGTGAGCAGGGTAGAGGGAAGAGAAGCCGGACGCCTCCATGGCCAAGGACGGCGGCCTCTGCGCCAGGGTGGCCCTAGGGGCAGACTGGGTGGGGGCCGGGGTGGCAGTTGGTGGAGGTGGTGGCGTCCGTCAGGTAAGGCAGCTGTCCAGGATCTCCAGCATCCACTGCCTCAGCTCCATGCCGTCGCTTCTGGCCGAATCCATGGCCAGTGGCCGCCGGTCCAGGCCCATGACCTGGCCACCCCATTGGGTGGCTCGGTTGCTGCAAATGCTCACACCGCCTTTTGTTTTAGCCTTACACCTGTCACCTGTTAAATTCAATGGCCTCAAACATTAAACTCGTTATATAATTTATAATAGTGATCGAATTACGAAAACTGGAAAACTAATATTATCTTCATACAATTTTATAATTCTTTACCCTCCATAAAAAGGATTGATGCACTTTTACTAGTGGCTAATTTCAGCTGGATTTAGCTGAACAAAAAGGGGCAGGGGTAAAACGACCAATTCAGCTGTTGAGCGCAAAGTGAAGAGGAAAACGACATGAATAGAAGTGTTTGCTGAAACTCACAGCTGAGCCTTTATGAGGCGGAAGCGATTGGGTGGGTGGTATGGTCGATTTTGACACAAAGAGGGAGTCTCAGCAGAAAACTTTATTGCTTTCCTGTTTTTGCTTGCAAGCAAAGAGAAAAACTAAATACTTGGGAATTATGATTGAAGATTCAGATTTTATCTAGTTTTTAGAACAAGTTAAAATAAAAACGAAGTAGTCGAAAGCGGAAGCAGAGTGGCATTGAGCGGGGTCTGGATGGCCGAAGCCTTGTGATAGGCCGAGGCCTTCTTTGTACAAATAAGGTGGCAGGAGCTAGAAAAGTCTTGAGGGGCAATGGTGGGGTTTGCGGCTCACGGGAGGGGCACTCAGTTTGCCTGCCTTTGTCACCCCTAAATCTGCCTATCCTCCTCATTATCTCCTACACTGCCACTACGCAAGGGCGAATATGGGGCAAGGGCGGGATTGGGAGTAATAAAAGAGCGCGAAAGGGTGCAGGGGGGCAAAAAAGGATGACCGAAGAATCATCGCCCCTCCCTTCCATTAAAATTGGGCCCTTATACAATCCTTGCCACTGGCGGGGGGGAAATTAGAGCTCAGAAGGAAGGAATGCTAGGTGAAGGAGGTAAGGGAAGGGAAGAGTAGTAGTTCAAGCTGAGGCACAACCCTAGATGGAAGGCAGCAAGTGGACGCAAAAGGTATTGGCCAGCTTGTCCTTTCCCTTCATGGGCTGGGGAAAGGGAGGGAAGTTTTGAGAAAGTGACGAAGGAAGGGGAGTAATGTCCACACCAGCTCGCTAGTTCAGACTCAGAAGATGCCAAGCCTTTAGGGAAAGAAGCTCCTGGTTGGCGATTTGAAAGAGAAGTTATTGGACACAAGATCCCTACCCACTCGGCTGATGTTTCATTGATATGATAAGTCTTCTTCAGACGCCTGAAGTGAACTAGACCTCTTTACTTCTCACCCCTTATATAGATTGCTCCCATTTATTTATTTAATTTCTCTTCCCTTCCCTTCCCTTATCTAACCTTTCTCCCCCAAATCAGTCTGGGTCCTAAGTCTGCAGCCAGATGCCGATGAACTTCCCATTTCTACTGACCCAAATACTGCTGTAAAGACACACAAACAGGTCCTGTACCTATTCCTTCTAGATAGGAAGTAGCTCAGTAAAATGGAGAAGCTCTGTCGCCGGATGGTGAAAGACAGGCTGTGGCCTGGACTAGCTTAATCAATTTGAAAACGGCCAAATTTGGCAAAAAGTCAAAGCTGGGGATTTAATTTGGGAGGGAGGGCTTTTGGGAGGTCGGGGGGAAGCGGGGGAATCCTGGCATGCTCCGCCTAACAGGGCCACTTTTCTAGCCTAAAAAGGGGTATGGCTGATGCTGCTGTGCCCAATTTCCGAAATTCGGGGGGGGGGGGGGGTTAGGATTCCAATGAAGGATATTGGTGAAGGGAAAGGAAGCAAACTTTGGCAATGGATGAAGAAGGGACGTCGGGGCATGAGGGCCAGTTCCATGCGACGTCCTTCCTCTTCATGAGCTGCTGCTCGTTGCCGCTGTGGCTGGTGGAGCTGGACAGGACGCGGTGGGCACTACCCGAGGCGTCCTCGCTGGCATCCGCTCCATCCTCTCCCTCTCAACTACACCAGCCTATCTTTGCAATCCTCTCTTTCTCACTCCCTCCAACCAGCCTCAGCCAGCAGTGCTATAGTGAGGGAGGGATGAGAAGAGTTTGGAGTTAGGGAGGGGGAGAAGTGGTCCAGGGCGGCGGAGCACTGGCTGTACAACCTTAGCTGGTTGCTGGTGTAGGCATTATAGAGGCCACAAAACTGGGCTGAATGGGATACCGCCAAGTACCGCATAGAGCTATTATAGAAGTGCAGGGGGATGAGACAAAACTTCTGACTCTTCCTCTCCCTTTTTCGAGCAAGCGCATGTCTGACGAAGCGCTGCTAAGCTATCATTTGCCATCTCTATCTATGTAATTTTGGCTTTTTATTCGCCAAATTTGACAGAATTGTAAAATGAGACTAATTTCGGTTTTCTAAAGCCGAGCAGCTTGAAGAAAATGTATGTATAAATTGCAATTTCTATTGGTTTACTGTTTGCGAACCCTTTAGCTAGGAGTACTTTTGAAAAAGGGGTTTTAGTAGCAAAAGCATCTGATGCAAATGGGGCCATCTTATAATTGTTTATAGGATTAGAATTTGAGAGAATTTCATCTAGTAATCTAAAGCATTGTTACAAGAACCCAACTCACTAAATGTAAGTTAGAAAACGGAACTATGAACGAAGTACTTTGCTAAAACTTGGAAAGGCTAATTTTCTTTCAAACTTTCTATTATTAATAGTGTAAATTAACTGATTTTCTTTTCTAATTTAGTTACAAAAGCTGTACCTATTGATAAAACTCACTCAATAGAGCTGAACTGAATAAAATAACAACACTCATGCTATTAATAAATGACCTAAGAACTGTTTTGTCGAAACGCGGCATGGGGTTGGTGCAAGTGGAGGAATAGAGTTGAAGGCTGGAAGAAGCAAGAATGAGCAGCACGCCTGGCTGGAAGTTGGCCAGGCTGTCCGGGGGAGGGCGCATGCCATCAAGCGTTACGCAGGAGCCTAGTCCCCAGGGGCAAACAGACAGAGCCAGGACTTTTTAGCACTGGTCTGAGCTCATCCTCCACTGCATTCTCACCCCTTCCGTCTGTCGCTCCAAAGCTCCTATGACAGTATACTCTCTTAGCGGCACAGATGGACAGAGAGTAAAAAAGAGCCAGATCTAATGGGATGCCCAAAGGAGGAGGTTATGAGTGAGTAGTGACGTGACGGCCAGGGATGCATGGGGAGAGGAGCAATCGCGATGGTGATGCTACAAGAATGTCTATGCCATGCAAATCGGCGGTTGTATCCACCTGGCGGAACGCAGTCATTTTTCGCTCTAGCTTTCCTCACTCTTGCTCAAATTCTTGGCAAAGGCGCTGATGGGAGACTCATGTCAGTGGGTGCTGGCCAAGAGCTGGCCCATGCTTCAATAGCTGGCGGGCCTGTCGGTTCACCTTGATGGGGTACAAACAGGACCGTAAGGATTGGGCTGTGGCCTTAGGAACATGGGGCGATGAATTCAGCGGCCACTCTTGCAGCTCTCCTATCTTCTCAAACCTAGCTTCGCCCACACAATTTCTTCTCCAGCATGATTGGAGGGGTGATGGTTATGAGGAGAGACGGGACAGTGGGAGAAAGAGGAGCAAAAGGCTGA
>JASANA010008278.1:0-10448 GCA_030248095.1 Ptycholaimellus sp. GST1_10
GCCAGTCCAGCCCTGGGCACCCGCGCCCCTCCTCCTTATCCCGCATCCATACCAGCCCCCAGCAGAACAGCTGCAGCAGAGCTCACTTCCTAATGCATGCCTCTGAGCCTGGTCTTAGATATCAGTGCGGATGCATGGGCAGGGCTGCCATTGATGAATATGTGAGGCGCGTCTTTGGGGAGGAAAAGTCCTCTGCGCATGAGTGCTGCTCAAAGGAGCCGCGCCCTCTGTTATGGCGCCGAGAGGAGGCGAACGTCATAGGGCAAAGAGGGCAGGCAGAGGGGAAGGGAAGGGAGGCTATGAAAAGCAGCAAGCCCTGCTGTCAATAAGCGAAGGGGTCCTCAGGGCGGCGGCGTGCTTAGGCTTAGGCCCCTAGTGGGTGGCCGGGAAATTGCATCGGGGCAGCGGTGTAGAGTCGTTGTGCGCCATTGATCGCCCGATCTCATTACCACTTTTCCCGCCCATGGGATTTGCAGCAGAATGTATCCCAACTGCCATTTTTAGCCTTATTTGCTCAGAGCAATTTCTTTTTAATTTTCCATGATTTAGAGGGGAGATGCTTGCTTTGATCTACCTCGGTCTCATGCAAACTATGTTACGTCATAAATAAATGTTATCTATGCTATGTTACGTCATAAATAAATCTGCAATGCTTTGTTTGACTTTGACTCTTTTGCTGTAAAATCCATAACACTGGAACCATGGGCAGAGGCAAATAGAAATGAGAGCCTGGAAAGCTCCATGCTGCTCCAATCACCATAATGTCAATCCTCAATACGAACCACGGAACCCAAACGGCGCCAAAAAATACAATATAAAATTAAACCCTCCGTACAACAAGCAAGATAAGTTCCGAAAACTAGGAGTAAATTTACAAAAAGCCACCATTAAGAGGCGTTTTTTGGTAGACTCAAGAATCCTACAAAGGGGGCGGACCTAATTTTTTAACTCATTTTTTATTGCATATTCTGAATCACCATACATTTTTAGGTAACTCCACCAAATTCGAGCGAAAAATATGAAGAAATGGGCTCACAACAGCTCCAAATGTGAAGGGAGGTCGAAAATTTGCGAAATTTTGAGTTTTGGTGAGTTCAATGGACAAAACTTGCCATTTCCAGCTAAATATGTCGCTAACTGAGGAAATATTCAAAATCATCAAATTTCGAAATTCTTATAAATCCAGCATAAAAATAATATTTTTCGGTGTAATTGAGTCAGGACCATCGATTTAGGGCATTGAAATCAAATTTTCAGACCAACAAATTTTTGGCTACTTTTTCCCCATGTTATAGCATAGGGCTAATTTTCGACTTCGCATCAAAGTTTGTATAATTTTTCAAGTTTTTTGCTAAAAACTCATCAATTTTTCTTGGTAGGTACCTGCCTAAGGGTCGGAGTAAGAAGGTCACAAAAGGAAATTGGAAACTTTTCATATACAAAGGAGCAGGAAGTTTTTTAGTGCGAAAATTTTACCTTAGCAAAAGTGCCCCATGTTATAGCATAGGGCGAATCTCGGGGTTGATACAAAAATGCCTTTATAGTTTTATGGGTTCATGTGCCATGCGCACTGCTTTGCAGCTTAAACATTGACAATCTCTTCTCCATTTTCCACAGATGGTACAGGAAAGGAGGAGTTTTGAGAGAGTGAAGAAGAGAAGGGTTGGTGGGAGGTCGGGAGTGGGGACAAAGGAAACAGGTCTGAGAGCAGGTGCAATGATCTGCCCACATCGGGCGGCCAGGGGGGTGTACAACGAGCTTCGCAATGGCTGCAGTTCTTCACAGCCTCCCGCGGGCCAGAATGCGGGAGCATTCAATGAGATTGGTTGGGGGAATCACCGTTTTGATTGGAGGGGACATGAGAGGTTGAGGAAGATGATGGTTTGGGTTAACTGACAACAGCATAGGAAGGATTGTATCTGGGCTGGAGGAGGTGCAGGCTGCAGAGGTGGGCGACGATGAAGACATCCATCCTCTCCAGCTCGCTCGGCAGGCAGGGCTTCTGGAGCAGCAGCAGCTGAGGGCGAAGTGGCAGATGACGCAGGGCAGGAGGGGCTCATCGAGGCCAACGCTGGAGGAGGGGAGAGGCAGGGGAAGTTGAAGAAGGGGGAGGAGGATGAAGATGAAGGGTTGGGTGAGGGGGAAGTTGGTGGAGGACTTAGAAGGTAGTGAGTGGGGAGGTTGAGGTGGAAGATGGAGTTGTGAGGGAGCTGATGGTGAGGTGGGGTAGTTGAAGGGGCGCGGAGGGCAGAGGAAGTTGGAGAGTTGGAGGTTTCTTGGTTACAAGTGAATGAATGAGGACTAGTGGGCTGGAGCAGGGGTGTTTGTGTAATCAAGATGGCGGGGATTAGATCTAGCCTAGTAGGGGATAATAAACTGATTTTAACTATTGTGTAATCTGATAGGATCAAGGGTAGGGGGTCTCAACCAAGCAGCGAATTTTGAAATTTGGAATTTGAATATGAATTTTGAATTTTGCAGTAAAACTGTTGATTTAGCAGAATTGTTGAAGTTTATGGATAATAATTGTGCTATAATTTTGACAATCTGGTTTTATAAGGAAGTCAAAGCAAATTTTCATAAAATGATTGATGCCTATGAGCTTTAGTTTTAAAGTTTTAGATTTTAAATAGGTTGAAAGTGTTTGCTTCAGTTTGAAAAGGTTGTTTCGAAACTGAGAAACATCAATGGATTTTGTTTTAAGTTTTCAGTAAAATATAAGCTGGTTTTTGTTTCAAATCTATTTCATGGCTGCTGAAGGTTGGATAGGGGGAAGGGAGGGATTGAAGGTGGAATGAGCTAGGGGTTGGAGGAAAAGGAGTCCAGGTCCGTCTCTGTCGAGCTGAGGCTGGCCAGGCCTTTGAGGCGCGGGTGGCTGGGGAAGGCATTCACAAGAACCCTCAGCAGTCCCACCAGCTCGTGTCGCACCGCCTCGGATTCGGAGCACAGTCCAGCCTTGAGCAGAGGCAGAAGCTGACGGGCAATGAAGACATCGGCCTCTGCAGATGGCTGATTGGCCAGCCAGTCTACGAGTGCCTTGAGGCGCATTCCCGCATCGCCAGGTCTTTCACCTGAGTGGGGCTGAAGTAGGCCTGGTGCAGGACGGCAGCGGCAGCCTCCTCGTCAAGCTCATCGCTGCCCAAAGAGGCCTTCAGAGTTTTGAAGTCATCCAAACGACGCTGGAAGTCCGGCTCCTCCAATCGCTTCGGTCGGATGCCAGGCGTTCACGTCCAGCAGCATCCCTATCAGCTCCGCCTTGGCAGGACTGGCGCTGGCCTTCAATCCAGCCAGGAGCTGAAGCAAGGCCTCGCGAACACTTCGTTCTGCCAGCTGTGACAGGAGGCCGCTGGCTCTTGCAAAGAGGAGTGCAGCAGCGTTGGGCAGGGCATGGACGAGGCAAAGTCTGGCTCTGTCTGGTGCTACTGAGAGCGGCTGTCTTCTTGCTGGGGTGCAGGAATTGGAACAGGAGCAGGGACAGAGCCTCCGACTGACTCCCGTCCTCTGCGAACGGCGCCAGCCGACTCAGCAGATCCAGCTCCCCTTCCCCGGCCGCCTTGAGCCCATTGGAGGACTGGAAACGGCGCTGGAAGTAGGCCAGCAGCTGGGCCGTGTGGGGCAGGAGCAGGCGAAGTCCAAGCGGAAGCTCTGGTCTGGGCAGACTGTGAAGGTCGGGGAGTGGCGTCAGCTGGGAGCCCTCCGTAGGTGAGGACTGGGAAGGCGCCAAACTGGCCAGCTCCTGGAGCCCGGTGAGGAACTGGGCCTGGACGCCGGCGGCGGTGGCCTCCTGTCCGAGCAGACTGAGCAGGGCCGCCATGGAGTTGAGGGGGACCATTTCCTATTGAGAACACTGAACACTAAGAACACTAAGAACACTTTGGAGAACACTAAGAAGACTTCTCATTAGGCGCCTTATTGAGAACACTTATACTTAACATGCTCCTGCTCGGGTTGACGTTGAGCTAGGTGCCAGATTCGACCTGTCCTCGCTTGCCCCAAGTCTGCTGGTTCAGGCACAGGTGGAATTTTGCATTTTGAAGCAGTACAACCTGTGCTACAGATGTTTCAGTGAAAAAAGTCCAAAAATAGCAAATTTTAGTGTTCCCAATAGGTGTTATTATTGGGAACACTAATGAAAAATTTTGCTTTAGTGTTCTCAATAGGCGCATATTAATGGGAACACTTTTTTTTACCCCTAAATTGCCAAGATTTTTGAACCGCCGCCCAGGGCTATAACCCAGCAACCTAATGTTTCAATACCAAAAACTTAAATAGCAGTTATTATAGGAACTTTTGCTCCAATTTTTGGCCCTAGTAGATAAATTGAGACGCTTGACACGATTCTGGCAATCAAATTGTAAATTTCTTGCAATTTTGCACAAATACACCAGCATATTTCAAAAACCAAAATTTAGCCAGTTGTACTGGTAATTAGTTCTGATTTTGGGCCCCAATTGGGCTGGCGCGAACGGAGCTTTAGCGGAGTGTCAGCGCCCAGCCCCTCTTTTCGACCTAGGTGTACGTTTTAGGGGTTATTGCTAGATCTCAATTTTGATAAGGCTGCTGCTCGTCACAGAAAGCTCCAATCGTTTAAATTCTTTTTGCAATGGAAAGAGCAACATCGAATTGACTATAGTTTATCTTTTGACTTTAGCCCAAAACTATTTGTTTCACTGTGAAAAATGCAAAAAACCATTTGTCCGAACTCCTCCTCCTTCTCCTTCTTCTTCTTCTTCTTCTTCTTCTTCTTCTTCTTCTCCGCATCTATTCAATGGACGATAGTAGGTATTCATTTTTCCCCCCCAACCCCCTTCCCCGGGTCCCTAGGCCTCATGTATTTAGCTTTTCAGTTACACCAACAAGTCATATGCACCATTGGTGTAGTGGTGCAAGCGATTGGACTGCTGAATGAATCTAGGAGGTTCGAATCCTTCTCATGGATTCACTTTAATTTTTGTGTATTTCAAGATGAGAAAATTACTGGTACCGTCGGCAGGCCTAAATAAAAGCTCTTTTCTCCCAAATATCGATTGCCAAGAACTCAAGAACCAAAAATATTCCCCTAAAATTTTGTTATCCAAGAATATTTCCCAAAAAATTTTAATTCGCCAATATATTTGCATTGTACTTTTTTTTTCAAATGTTTTCTTTTTGTTATTTTTATTAAAAAAAGTTTATTTAAATAAGTTTTGTTTATTTTTTATTCATTTATCCAATAAAATCGTTACTAAAAAAATAACCAAAAATATAAAATTTGTATTTATATGTTATATAATATGTTAAAAGTGGAAGAAATATCTGGTACCATCGGCAGGCCAAATGTGGTCTCTTTTCTCCAAAATTTTGAATTGCCTCGAGTAAAAAGTCAAGGAAATACAATTTCTACTAGTGGAATCTGCTGCGTCATCTGCATTTTGTTTTGGGCGCGCATGGAAAGAGACACTGAACTGCGCGCCAAAAACAAAATGCAACTGTCCAAGCAGCAGATTCCACTAGTAGAAATTGTATTTCCTTGACTTTTTACTCGAGGCAATTCAAAATTTTGGAGAAAAGAGACCACATTTGGCCTGCCGATGGTACCAGATATAGGTAAATTTTGATGCGGAACACTTATCTGGCCTTAAAAGTGGATATTTTTATAAATTTACACAACTTTATGAGCTTGATCTTTCAAAAAACAAAATTGTATTTGGGACGTTTTCCCTCATAAATGGCTACATTTTTGGGCCCCAGTAGGTAAATCTTGAGGCGGAACACAAATCTAGCTATAAAATTGACAAATTTTCCCAATGTTTCACAAATCCAGTAGCCTGATATTTCAAAAACCAAAAGTTTTTGTTTTTTAAGTTTTTTTTACCTTAAATGCTTAGATGCATCTTAAATGGTAACTGTCTGCCAGTGCCTGTGCTGTACTTTTGTTCTTAGTGTTCTTAGTGTTCACTGTTCTCAATAGAATTTTTTTGTTCTTAGTTTTCTTAGTTTTTAGTTTTTTTTTTCTTAGTTTTCTTAGTTTCTTAGTTTAATTTCCTGCTTAGCATAGTTGAATTAAAGCCAACCCTTTAATCCACCCCTTTCCATCGAAGCGCAAATTGCAGATCCGATTTCGCTCCCCAAGCTTGACTGGGATGAGGGAGTTCCAGGATGGGCCCAAGTTGTGCAGCTTCCGTGCCGCAGCCCACTTCTCGGCCTTGTGCTCAGCCTCACCCACTGCACACATGTAACTTTCTAGCAACAGCTGGGTGGAGCACAGATTAAAAGGACTCACCCAGCATGAGATACTCGTCCCGGTCCAGTCGCATTTGCCAGCTTCGCGGTGGAACCGGAGGCGGAGGAAGGGCAGGTGTGACAGGCGTCACAGGCGTAGGTGTTTCGGGGTCTGAGGCAGGCTCCCGACTGTAGCAGCTGCTGCTTCCAGAACTCTCAGAATCGAACGACACGTCGCTCGAAGCACAGCTACTCCGCCCCATTTCTTATCACTCACCTTTCACCTATTAGGGGCTGGAAAAAGAAGGGGAGAGGTTGGGCTAGATTGTGAGGGAATTATGAAAGGGCCTAATGAAGTGCAGTGAGTGAGTGCAGAGTGCGTACACTGAGATACGATCATGAACTCCACCTCCCCCTGCATACTGCACATCCATCCACCCCTCAACCACTCAGCGCGAGTTTAGATAATGGTTACTGGGGGAGGACGCATTGGAACCAGTGTTTAACAATTGCAGTGGACTATTTCTTATTGAGAACACGGAACACTATGAACACTATAAAACACTATGAACACTAAGAACACTGTAAAACAGTATGAACACTAAGAAGACATAAAACACATGTAAGAAGAGTAAGACCACTATGGCCAGTGGCGGATTTAGGGGGGAAAAAGGGGGACGTTCCCCCCCCCCAAACGAATTTCTGAGGGAGGGGGGGAATTCCCTCCCCCCCCGAAACTTTCAGGAAGGGGAAAAATATCACCATTTTCGATGCATCTAGTCATAAATCTTGGCAATTTAGGGGTAAAAAAAAGTGTTCCCATTAATATGCGCCTATTGAGAACACTAAAGCAAAATTTTTCATTAGTGTTCCCAATAATATCACCTATTGGGAACACTAAAATTTGCTATTTTTGGACTTTTTTCACTGAAACATCTGTAGCACAGGTTGTACTGCTTCAAAATGCAAAATTCCACCTGTGCCTGAACCAGCAGACTTGGGGCAAGCGAGGACAGGTCGAATCTGGCACCTAGCTCAACGTCAACCCGAGCAGGAGCATGTTAAGTATAAGTGTTCTCAATAAGGCGCCTAATGAGAAGTCTTCTTAGTGTTCTCCAAAGTGTTCTTAGTGTTCTTAGTGTTCAGTGTTCTCAATAGGAAATGGTGGGGAGTTGAGGCCGGACTGGGGCTCTTTGACCCCGAGGAGGGAATGGAGATGCGGCTGGCGGCAGAGGAGGAGGAGGAGATGAAGGAGGGCGGAGGCGGCGGGGCGGGCCTCGCGGGCAAGGCCGGGGAGGCAGGGGGAGGAGGAGGACGCGGAGGATGGCCTCCAGCTCGTCGCTGGAGTAGGCGTGGGTGTCCTGGCTGTCCAGGAAGTCCCCGGGGCGATGGAGGAGGGCCCCGCAGAGGCGCTTGAGGTCGGGGAGGAAGCGGGGGGCGATGCGATCCTTGGATGCGCTGAGCTGGTTGCTGAGATGTCCGGTGAGGAGGAGGAGGCGGAGAAGACGAGGCAGGAGCGGCTGGAGAGGAGGGCCGATTTCTGCAGCACTAAGCCATTGGCGTCCTGGCTCCAGACGCAGGCGCCGGCCTTGACCAGGGCATCCACGGCCTCTGCGGCTGCCATGCTGGCGGCCAGGTGCAGGGGCGTTCTGCCGGCGGCGTTAGGAGCGTCGAGAGAGGCAAGGTCCGCCGTGTCCGCGAAGCTGGCCATGAGCTGAAGGGAGCCCTTGTCGGCGGCCACGTGGATGGGGTTGTTGCTGGTGCCGGACTCTGCCAGCTCCAAGGAGAAGAAGAAGAATGGGCAGGACAGTCAGAGCTCCAGAGGCGATCCTTTGGCTGACATCCAGCTCTAGCCGAGGCTCGTAATGAAAACTGGCTGCTTTTGATGTTTGCTCCTTTTAGCCTCCATGCGTTTGAAGGCATCCTTCAGCCTCAGCAGGCTGATCTCTGCGTCCACTCTGCTGTTGGCTCCATCGGCAACGAGGAATGGGGGGCTGGGGCAATGATGCAATGCGGGGCCAGAATGCTTTGGCTCCACGTTCCCATCTCCCAGCAGCACAAGGCCAGCAGGTTCCCACACAGTGTCGCTGTCCCAGGGCAGCAAGAGGCCAGTTTTCCAATCACCTTCCCTCTCTCAGAGTTGAGAAGAGGATGGCGAAGGGATGGATTGCAGGAGGCTGGAGGATTGTAGGAGGGTGGTGTGGCACTGCATGGAGGTGAAGGTGAGGTTGCAGTCGGTGGCCTTGAAGAGGGCGGAGATGGCGAAGGTGCTCTTCCCGGTGCACTTTAGCTTCAGGTTCATCTCTCACTCCTGTCCCAGAGGACTGCTGGGCGATGTAGGGGCGATGGCGGCTATCTGACACCTGGCACTCAGCATCCAGGCCGAAGTCCCCAGCGCTCCCACCTCAGCAGGCTTGAAGGCTTCTGCACTCCAATGCTGACGATGGATGCTGGCCGAAGAGCAGTAGCCAGTTTGTCAGGGGCATATGCTCTTGCAGGCAACGAAGAGAATGGCAGCAGAGTCCAGGTGCAGGCGGGTCAGCGGTTTCTTGTTTATCAGCCAGTGCCGTACAGGGCAAAGAGGGTGAGCGGGGTCGGGCTGTTCCAGTGCTGCATCCTCATCACCAGGCAGCTGGAGACTGGCTCCCATTCACTTCCCCTTCCGATGCAGCTGGGAGTTGTTCGAGAAGGAAGGAGGGTAGTTGAAGAGGAAGAGTTGAGGGACGGTTGTGAGGTGGGCTGGAGAAGGAGTGGGGCAGGGAGACTGAGGCTTTGGAAGCGGCCGGCCGTTCTCGCGATGGGGAAGCCGAAGACGAGGGGGAAGAGGTTGGGCCAGGCCATCCAGTCCCCACACAGCATCGCTGTCGCCTAGCAGTCAAAGGTCGGCCTTCCGATTGTCTTCTTCTCTCCTTGTCTCTTGCTGCTGAGTAGAAGGGGGCAGGGGTGTTGAGATAAGGAGAGAGGATAAGATGGAGTGGGGATGAGTTGAAGAGGGTGGATAGGAGTGGGAGGATGCTGTAGGTGGGCATGAAGATCAGCTTCAGATCCGTGAAAGCCCTTGGGCCATCAGCTGTCTCGATGAAGTTCAATGCCCAGCTTTGCCTCCTGAGTGATGATGGTTTGACAGGAGGTGTTTGGGGCAGCGTTGGGGGGCCGGTGTAGGCGATTTGGGCTGTGAGTGGAGCAGGACGCAGTTGTAGGAGTGGGTAGTAGAGAGCTACTTCTCTTGCGCACTGGCGGTGTCTCCGTTGGCCCAGCTCCGTCTCAGCTTCAGTAGCATGGCGTCCATCGGCAGTGTGTCCAGGAGCGAGCAACGGGAAGCTCCTCTTCCTTCCAACACCAGGGAGAGCTTTAACAGAGGCTGGGCAGGGTCCGGAGGGCCAGCAGCGCATCCAGAGTGCCCCTCTCTTCTCTGCCATGCCCAGTCTTCCGGCGAGTTTGCAGTAGCTGGTGGTGGCGGAGCCAAGGGCTGTACAGCAGCTTCCAGCAGAACTAGCGATCCTGCTCTACATCCCGATCGGATCAGTCCACGTCCAGAAGTCCCATGCTCGTCCAAGCCAGAAACTCTAGGAGAGGGTGGCAGGGAGCTCCTTCTTTCGCAGGCCGGTCAGGGCCCTGAAGTGGATAAACTCTAAGCTGCAGAGGAGGGAGGCCTGGTGGGAGCCCTTGCAGATGTCCAGCTGCTTTTCTCGCTCTTTCTCATAGCTGGTGCTGTTGATGAGGGAGTACAGGGCAAGGGCGGGGGTGGTGTAGTCGGCGATGCCGAGGCAGAGTTTCTTGTGCCAGGGAGGGCCGGAGAGGCCGAGGGAGGCGAACATCTCCTCCTTGTTCAGGTCGGGCAGGAGCAGGGTTTTCTAGCCCAGCGTCCGTATTCCCTTGCAGCCTGAGCTGGCATTCTGCTCACTTTGTGCAGAAATTTCCCTGGCGGGCTGTAGAGTGTGTGGGAGGAGAAATGGAGGAGGGTAGAGGGACGGGAGAGGGGCAGTTGTTGCGGAGCTGGAGTGCGTCGGTGCTCGGTAGGGCGGTGAGGTAAGGGAAGTTGAAAGCCTGGGCGGAGATGCAGAGCAGGGCCAGAGTGCTCCAGTACCGCGTCTCCATCACCAGGCGGCAGGAGGCCAGCGCTCTGTCACCCTCCGTCCCATGGTTCCAGTCATGTCCTCTTGGCAGCGCTCCACTTGTGTTCTTGGGCTTTGCCACGGTGGGCACTGGCGCTGAGGGTGCACAGGCAGCTGAAGCTGGGGGTTGGT